>MDKI01241919.1:0-13826 GCA_005239505.1 Nicotiana paniculata | reverse complement strand
TTGGTCGCTAATATATTTACAATTATTTTTTAATAATTTTCTTCAATTTAGTGACCAACTGTGATCGCTTTTCCCGACATACCAGTTTTGGTCGCTTTTTACCGGATTTTTAGTAGTGGTTATGAATAGTGGTACTTGTATTGTACTTAATGTACAACAATAATATAATTTTCCGAGTTATTAAAAAAAACATGAGCACTAAATGATGTATGTTTGTAAAAGATTGTTCTACATTTTTATACAACACACATGTAGACATTAAATGTCAGATTTTCTCTGCAATTTGATGGTTATAAGAAATAAGTTTGCTTTAGGTACTGAGATTAGACCTACTTTCAATTGAAGGTCTATGTGTTCAGAGGTTGCAAAAACTTTAAAAGAAAGTATATGAGTTGACTATAGGTACTGTGCTAGACTTGACCAGGACAGCTTACTAAGTTCTATTGTGCTTATTCTAAAGAGGGCAAGGGGGATATGTGGATTATATTGCCTTGTGGGATGTCTGTACTCTCTAAATTTGAACATGCTCATCTTTTATTATGATTTGCTAATAAGTAGGAAACAAGAAAAATGAAGTGAACTTTGATTGATCAGAATCTTATGAAACGATATACTGATATTAGTACATGATTCAGCAGATGGGTTTGTGGACACTTCTCGAGGGTTTCCTACTTATTGCAAACGCTCTTGCTAT
This sequence comes from Nicotiana paniculata, assembly GCA_005239505.1. Taxonomy (NCBI): domain Eukaryota; kingdom Viridiplantae; phylum Streptophyta; class Magnoliopsida; order Solanales; family Solanaceae; genus Nicotiana; species Nicotiana paniculata. Next base: position 13,132 of record MDKI01241919.1, on the reverse strand, counting down.
ATTAAATGAAGACCGGTTTCTTACGCCTAGAGGTTGGAGCTTCGAGGAATATTCAGGGGTCAAGAGAAATTCCTTCAAAGGGCAGATTCTTGGACTTATTTATGCGGCGCAGTATCTGAGAGTTCTTCTCATACTCCTTAACATCTTATTTATCGTAATAAAGATGGTCTCAGGATGATGATCGATGTGGATCCATTACCCAGTGACTATCTTTTATTGGTGGCTACACACTTCTTGAATAAATTGACTACCATTACAGGTACGATTGGTGAGCTTTCTGGTGTTTAAACTTGGATAAATATATTTCGTTCCTAAAGTCACATGTTGAGTTAACTGGAAAAGGGCTTCCAAAATATCCTCTCTTGTTCCTTTTTTGGTTTTTGGCAGAAGGTTAGGGCAGTCGCTGTGCAAAGTTGAACTCTGATAAAACAGGCCATGTGCATTTGGCAGCTTAAGTGATTCGGTCTCTGAAGGATGTAAATTTTTTGGTTTAAACCAAGCAGTAGGTTCTGAAGTGCTACTTCAGTACAGTTAAACCATATGCCTTGCGCCGCGAACATGTAGCTCTGTCCCATGTTTGGATATGTTGGTTTTAATGGTCTAAAACACCACATTTTGCAAATGGTCTGATTTTAGATATAAAAGAAAATAGATCAGGAAAATGTTTTACCGAAAAAGTATTAACCTTTTTTTAAAATGAATTATTAAGTAAAGCACACAGGTAAATCCTAGTTAAAGTTAATGACTATTAGATCTGGAGATTCAGTATGCGAATAAGGTTGTAAGTAAATTGTGCCCAATGATTATCAATGAATGCAATAAAAGGTGTGTAAAGTAAATGCATATAATGACAATAAATGTAATAAGGAGGAATTTGTCACCAAAATATTAAGTGACTTGGATAAATCTTCTTTCTGACAACAACGTGGGATAATATAAAATGGGGATGAACACGAGACCCTTTGATCTTGTGAACAAAAAGGTATCTTTAGAACAAAGGAATCAATGGAAAAGACAAGCTTTGTATATTTTTTGTAGTCAACTTTACAAGTGTGCTCTTATAAGAAAATTCAAGATCCCGTGTTCTTTATCTCTTCCTATTTATAGGGGATATTCTTAGGAAACCCTAAAAAAGTACAACCGAAGGAATATTCCACCGCTCTGTCCTAAACCTATAATACCATTACTCTCACACGTTTTCTACTCGATCTCGGCATTAACTCTCCTAAAGATGACTCCTCGTCACTAAGTTATGGTCGGCTTAAGCTTCGACCACGTCCATTACAGCTGTTAAATCCAATCCAAAGTTTGACCAATACAGTTAGTCACTCCGCTTATTGAGGTTGTGATCTTGAACGTCCTCGATGAGCGGACTCTGCCTATGACCATTTTGAGGGAAATTTGGTCGTGACGGTTGGATCGCATCGGCCGAGGTCGAGCTAGCGGTTGTCAGTAGGGTTGCAATTGGTGTAGGTGGCGTAGGATGACGTCACAGCCACGCGCGTGATCATTACACGTCTTCCCAATGCTGAGTTTGTACTGTTGTCGCTTCAATTTTGGTGCCATTAACGACTTTTTGCCTCGATACTGACGCCACCCAACCCTATAAATAGAGGGGAGGGGTTTCTCGTTTGAGACTTTCACCACTTCCTTCTTTGTAAGCATATGTTCCTTCTGTGATCTCCTCATACTCACGATGAAGTTTCTGATGCCACTCCTTTATCGGTGACCATTCCTCCCATCGGTGAGGAACCCATGGTAGAGGAAGAAGACAACTTCCACACCGTAGAGAAAGTGATTCCTAAAAATCCTACGGTCAGGAACGACTTTCCCAAAGAACCTTCTCCCGCTCCTGCTCCTGAGCTTTCTGAGACGGGGCCAGATGAAATAGGGGACCTGCGATCTAAATATCGCATCCCTCCTCACGTCGAAATTGTTCCGGCCGGGGGGGAGGGATATAATACAGGTTCATCGGCCAGGGTTTTGTGCCTTTTATGTATATCCATTCCTAATTGGATATTCTCTTCCTCTCCCCCGGTTAGCGGAGGAATTCTGCCGCTTCTACGACGTTTTCCCGACACAGCTCTCCCCTTATTTATATAAGGTTTTCCTGATGCTGGCTACGTACGCAGAACTGGCCGGTTGTGAGGTCGACATCTGCCACCTGTTGCACTTGTTCTCGCCTAGATTTTTTTAGAGGCACTCTGATACACTTACGACATCGTGGAACGGAGTGGTTGGTGGCCGGGAAGGATGATAAAGAAAATCGGCTGTTCTAGCGTAAATATTTCTTCTTCAGAACCGATCACCTAGTGGCGGACCCGACCGGGTTCCCTGAGAAGTGGAATTACAATCGTAAGTATCTCGCCTTTAATATTTTCTCTTTATTTCCTCTTTTCTTTTTGCTCTTCGACCCACTCACAGTTTCCTTGTTTTTAGCTGTGAGGCGTTCTCCATCCCTCGTCTTGGATATTGACGATTGAACACCGATGGGATCCGCGATTGGCGTCCTTCCATAAGCGTTTCGGGCCCAGGACTTCGTCTCTTAAGTGTTCCTACTTTCCGCCTTATCTTCGTTCTCTATCATCCTTTGACTTGACCTCTCTTTGTTGCTAGGTCGGCGGGTTTCCAAAAAGACGAAGGCTCCCGTGCTTGCCTTTCGTCAGGCGGTGACCTTGGTCGCGATGGAGTTCGCTCTAGTTGAGTCTGTACGAGGTCATGCTCAAGCTCCACAAGTAAAGGACTCTGCCTCTCTAGCCGTTGTCGTCCCAGACGAGGTCTATTCTTAGCTGATCCTCCGTTTTGTCGACTGCTCACCTCATGGTGAGGAATCATCACCGAGGAAGAGACGGGGAGTGGAGATAGGGAAAGTCGTTGCTGATGAAGAATCGGAGAGAATCATACTTTAGAGGTGAGGTCGGGCTCTTCGCCAGCTGTGGAGGCGGCACTTACGACGGGTGCTGTTATGGAGAGGAGGCCCTCTAGGGTTGAGGGGGTTCGCAGTTGCGAGGAGCTCGTGCGAGCTGTTGAAGGTGGCTCCTCATCGACGACCATAAAAAGTAGTGATGTCCCTGCAGGGGACGTCGATTCTGGCTCTGACATCGAACCTGAGGAGGTACGAACTTTCACGGAGAGGGCTATTCGTGTGGAGATAAGGACGGAAGGTCCTAATCGGCACATAGTCATTCCCCTGAATTACAACCTCCTGGTCGACTCAGAACGGGTAGCGTCGTCCTTTGCTCCATTGTGTGCGAAGGCGGAAAACAGGACATTGCAAACGTTGAATGATACCCACTTGTCTTTAGGAATATCGGGCATGACTTTGCGGATGAGTTTTCACTTCTTTTCTCCTGAACTTTTATGTGTTTCATAAATATCACTTTACTTTGGCTGACTTGTCTTCTTTTGCACGTTAGACTCTCATCCTGAAGATCAAGCACGGCCGACGAGAGGAGGAGAGGGTTACTCTCTATGGGAGGATGGATTCTAAGTATAGAGAGTACCGTACCAAGTATCGAAATATGGTCAGGAGTGTTGGCGAGGATGTCCAATTCTGAGAGTTGCGCGATGAGATTGGGAGGAAGGACGAAGAAGTGAAGGAGAAAAATGAGGAGATCATGAAAGGCATTCGCCGATGCAGCGTGTTGGAGGAGATGCTGAGGTCTAAGGAAGATGAACTTGAATTGAGTAAAGGGGTAACGACCGAGAATGCAGATCTCCAGGCACAAGTGGCGTCCTTGAAGGTCGAGCTCGAGCAAAGCGAGGCCAGGGCCGCCGACTTGAGGGAGGAATTGAGCACTAGGGTCGCAGAGCTGAATCTAGCTGATAGGACCAGGATGGCCGCAATGGCGGAGACAACAGCTTTGGCGGGTACCCTGCGCGTTTGTAGGTTCGAGCGGGCCAGTGAGGCAGAGACGTCAACACTCAAGGTGGCGAGGTTGGAGGAGCAGGTTGTGAATTTGGAGGGGGAGTTATTTGGGCTGAATGAGCAGATCGTCATCCTTAAGGCCGAGAAGGAACAACTGGCCCAACCGTCTACTTCTCAAGCTTCCGCCGATCCAAGTGTATTATACGAGATATGGGTTCACGTTGAGGCTCAACTTGATGTGTACAAGTCTTTGAGGGCTGCCGAGAAGGTTTTCGAGGAAGAGCTTGCAAGCGTTCGTGTCAAGGGACGGGCAACTCGTGAAGCTTGTGGATATGAGCCTAGTACGCCCGGCAAGGACGATGATGATGACGACGTGGATGGGCTTGCCTCTGATCCTTGGTATGATGAAGAGTATGCTGACGGGGATGCTGCGACGTGAAGCCTTTATACTTAATTTTTGTTTGTTTTGCTATTTTTGTGAGGGCGTCCTCGAGCCCTTTGTAAAAAGTAATGTAATCCAACAATTGAAATGGAACAGTTACTTTTTTGCTATGTGTTTTCGTATTCCCATTTTCTTCTTTTTTTGTTTGTTGTGTGATGTTGCTCTTGGCGAGGTCGAGCGTAGAGTAATTCGAGCGAGGTCAAATGAAAAGTAATTCGAGCGAGGTCGAATGCAAAGTAATTCGAGCGAGGTCGAATGCAAAGTAATTCGAGTGAGGTAGAATGTAGAATGATTAGGAGTTGTGCAAAAATGTTGCATGCTGCTTTGTTTATTCATTCATTGGAGAATATCACATGTGTCTGTTTGTTCCATACATACATTTGAGAAGTTCCAGTCTACCTAGTCCCTTCATCGTTCGGCCTGGAGTAGTAGTCGATAGGCGAAGCGATGAATCGCATACTTAAACTTCGAGATGTCCTCTTCATCGCCTCATTACAAACCTCCTCGGTAAAACCCAATAGGGATAAACTCGGGTGAGGGAAAAAGAGTACGACTTGGAGGATGTCTGTTTTCAGAAGTTGAAGTATTTGAGGTGGGCGACGTACCAATTGTTTGGTAGTAGCTTTCCCTCCATTGTTTCTAGCTGGAATGATCCTTTGTTAGCTGCTGCTGTGATTTTGTATGGTCCGTCCCAGTTGGTTCCTAGTTTGCCTTCTCTTGGGTCTTTGCTTGCCTGTGTTTTGGCCTTGAGTACATAGTCCCCGACTTTGAGTGGTCTGACTTTGGCCTTTTTGTTGTAATACCGTTCTGCTTGCTGTTTTTGGGCTATCATTCTTATCTAAGCCATATCTCTCCGCTCTTCTGCTTCGTTGAAGTCTTGCTTTCTGTTTTTTTCATTGCTTGGTCCGCTCTCATTGGAGTATCTAAATCTTGGCTCCCTGACCTTGATTGATTTCACTGCTTCAGCCCAATAGACTAATGAATATGGCGTTTCTCCTGTGCTCGTTTTTTGTGAGGTGCGGTATGCCCATAGCACTTCTGGTAGTAGTTTTGGCCACAGTCCCTTGGCGTCTTCAAGTTTCTTCTTCATGATGTTTAATATTGTTTTGTTGGAAGATTCGGCTTGGCCGTTGCCTGCAGGGTGATATGGCATGGAGAGTATTCGCTTGATGTGCCATTTTTTGAAGAATTCATGGGTCTTTCTCCCGGTGAACTGTGGTCCTTTATCACAGCTGATTTCTTTGGGGATGCCGAAGCGGCATATGATATTCCTCCATATGAATGTGATAACTTCCTGTTCGCGTATTTGGGTGAATGCACCTGCTTCTACCCATTTGGAAAAGTAGTCAGTTAAAACCAAAAGGAAACGTACATTACCTCGTCCTGCTGGAAATGGTCCAACGATGTCCATTCCCCATTTAATGAATGGCCATGGCTATGTGACTGAGTGGAGGTTCTCGCACTCTTGGTGCATTATAGGGGCGTATTTCTGGCATTGCTCGCATATTTTGACGAAGTCGGCGTCTTCTTTCTTCATGGTGGGCCAATCATAGCCTGCTCGTATGAGGCATCTGGCGAGGGCTCGATTTACGGTATGGGCACCACAGTGGCCTTCGTGTACTTTATAAGGACGCGCCTTGTTTGGTTTGGTCCTAGGCATTTCGCCAAAGTACTGCCAACGTTCTTTTGTATAGGTCGTTGTTGATGATGTTATATCTGGCCGCCTGCATTCGAAGCTTTTTGGCTTCTTTTTTGTCTGATGGGAGTATTCCCTCTTGAAAATAGGTTACAATACATTTGTGCAATCCCAAGTTAAGTTTACAGAGTGTACCTCAAGTTGGTCTATTGATGAGTGGAGTAGGGTGACCACGTTCTCTTTTCCACTTATGCTTTTGGTTGTTGCTGTTAATTTAGCAAGACCGTATGCCTCGGTGTTTTGAGCTCGAGGTATTTGATCGAGTTGGCATTCGTCGAATTCTGGCAGTGGTTTATGAATTTATTCTTGGTACTTTTGTAGCCTCTGCTCCTTGATTTGGTAAGTCCCTGTGACTTGGTTGACGACAAGTTGTGAGTCGCATCGAAGGACGACTCGTCGTGCTCCATACTTGAGAGCTATCTTTAGTTATGCAATTACGGCCTCGTACTTGGCCTCGTTGCTAGTCATATCGAGGCATCGTATGGACTGGCGGATGACTTCGTCTGTTGGGACCTCAAGTACGAGTCCCAGTCCAGAAATCGACGTGTTAGAAGCTCCATCTATGTACAGGACCCATACGTCGGGTAAGTTGGGAGAGGTACGAGAATATTCCTGCTCGACTTTCTATCGTCGTTTGCGGCTGATATGTGATATAGTGCTCGCTCAATTCTATGGCCCATTTGGCCAATCTCCCCGACAGTTCAGACTTATGTAGAATGCTTCTTAGGATGAAGGTCGTGACCACCGATATGAGGTGATATTGAAAATAGGGTCTAAGTTTTCGTGAAGCTCTGACCAGTTCCAGAGCCAACTTTTCGAGGTGGGGGTGCCTCATTTCGCCATCGACCAGGGTTTTGCTAATATAGTAAATTAGAGATTACGTACCCGTGTTTTCGCGGACCAGCACTGCACTTACTGCGACCTCTAATACGGCCAAGTATATCAGGAGGCGTTCACCCGGTTCTGCTTTGGCGAGTAGTGGAGGCGAGGACAAATATGCCTTTAGTTCCCTTAAGGCCTCGATGCATTCCGAATTCCACTGGAGCCCGTTGTCTTTCTTGAGCACGTTGAAAAATTTGTGGCATCTATCAGAGGATCTTGAGATGAATCTCAACAGGGCGGCTATACGGCTGGTCAGATTTTGTACCTGTTTCTTGTTGGTCAGCACTTCAGGTATTCCTTCGATATCTTTGATCTGGTCGGGTTTGACTTCGATGCCTCTTTTCGACACTAGGAAGCCGAGGAACTTGCCCGAGGTTACGCCGAAAGCACACTTTTCGGGGTTTAGCTTCATGTTGTAACGCCTTAGTATATCGAAGGCCTCTTTCAGGTGGTCAATATGATCTTCTTTCCTTTTGGATTTGACTAACATATCGTCTATGTATACTTCCATTATTTTGCCGAGCTGGTCCTTGAACATCTTGGTGACCAGCCTTTGATAGGTTGCTCCTGCGTTTTTCAACCCGAATGGCATGACTCTATAGCAGTACGTCCCTTGATGAGTTATGAAAGTGGTCTTTTCCTGGTCCTCCTCCTCCATGAGGATTTGGTTATATCCCGAATAGGCGTCCAAGAAGCTTAACAACTCATGCACTGTTGTTGCGTTGATGAGTTGGTCAATGTACGGCAGCGGAAAAGAGTCTTTTGGGCAAGCTTTGTTTAGATTTGTGAAATTCACGCACATGCTCCATTTCCCGTTTTTATTCTTTACCATGACCACGTTAGCGACCCATTGGGGGTATTTAGACTCTCTGATGGAGCCGTTGGCGAGTAGTTTTTCCACCTCATTGCGGACGACCTCGTTGATTGCGACATTGAATTTTCTTCTTATTTGTCGTACTGGTGGATAGAATGGATCTGAGTTCAACTTGTGCGTGGCAATGTGTTTTGGGATACCTGGCATATCTGCATGGGAGAAAGCGAATAGATCTGCATTGTTAGTCAAAATTTATGAAATTTACCTGGTTTAGAGAGTTTATGGCCGACGTAAGCCTTTTTGCTGTGGTCGTTTTTGTCCATTTAGACGGGATCGAGGTCTTCTACCGTTGACCCCGTGGCCTCCATGATGCCGGGTCCTTGATGACATCTTTCTGTTCGTCGGGTTCGGGCCTCGACTTTGGTAATTGCTATGCTTTCGAGCCCGTTCCCTTTAACTGTGTTGTGTATGTACAATCTTAGGCGATGCGATAACATTCTTGGTCTGTGCGTTGTTCACCTCGGATGTTGAATATCCCCCACGGAGTAGGAAACTTGATTACTTGATATAAACTGGACAGGATGGCTCTCATGGTGTGTATCCATGGTCGCCTTATGATGGCGTTGTAGGCTGTGTCCTGGTTCATGACATGGAACGTTGCTTTAGGGTGATGCCACCAGCCAAGACGGGTAGCTTTATTTCTCCTGAGGTTCGCTCAACTGCATTGTTAAAACCCGTTAGTGTTATGCAACGTGGTACTATCTTGTCCTCGAGTCTCATTTGTGCGAGAACTCGGGGGTGGATAATACACGCGCCGCTCCCATCATCTACTATTATTCTTTTTACATCAGTATCTGAAATACGTAAATTAATGACAAGAGCATCAAAGTGAGGAAAAGTCAAACCATGGGTATCTGACTTATCGAAGATGATACTGTCTTCGAGGTCATCATATCGTTCATGGGTGATTGACCGCTTCAGTTTATGTGTGGTGGTGAACTTTACGTGGTTGATTGCTACTTCGTCACCTCCACCGATGATCGTTTGGATGGTGCGGGCGGGGGAGGGCGGCTTTGGAGGGCCTTGGTGTTCTCGACCGCGACCGAAGTTGGCTCTTCCTCGGTCGCTCATCAGCTCCTTTAGGTGCCCTTGATGGAGCATGTTCACCATTTCTTGTCGCAGGGCTATGCAGTGTTCGGTCTTGTGACCTCGCTCTTGGTGAAATTCACAGAGGGCGTTCAACTTTCTGGTACTTGGGTCGAACACAGGTCGGCTAATTTAATCTTTTGCGGCCACTTTACCTTCGGGCTCGTCACACCTCTTTTTTCCCGAGAAAGGGGGAGGGGGTAAGGGGTTTTTTCCAATTTAAGTGACATAATCGAATTGTGATTATTTAATTAATTCAGAGTTTCCACTTGGGATAATTATATGGTGTCCCAAGTCACCGGTTTATTTTAAATCCCAAATCGAGGAAGTTTGACTCCATTTAAAGTCTGCGCAACCAGAAGACTGGGTAAGGAGTTCTGTTAACCCAGGAGAATATGTTAGGTATTTTCGAATTCCGTGGTTTAAGCAAGGTCTTTCGATCGTACCTGGCTTAACCAATTATTTTAATTACGTATTTTAGGACCTTTGTACCTTTTACCTTTGACCGCGTTTAATTACTCGATTATTCGTAATTAAAGAATCATCTGAGTTACGCGCACGTGTATTCATTTAGTTTTGGTATGTCAAATATCATGTCACGCGTACGTGTACACAATTCACGACACTTAGTTTTGTTAAGAAAACGTTTGGTCAAAGCCGCGCGAACGCGTACCTTGGATTTATTTGAAAAATCGGGATCACGTCACGCGAACATGTACGCAATCACGATAGTAGTTAAAAAATCGCGCCTAAAAGAATTTCTACGAGTGTTTGATTAAGGAGTTTTATTTACTAAGAATGTTTGACTATGATCACGCGAACGTGTACCTTGGTTTGTTTTTGTCATCGCAACTATGTCACGCGTGCGTGTACATAACTGCAATAATTAGTTTGATTACAAGTGTACCTAAAGTTGTACTTATGTCTTTAAGCTAAATACCCTATGTCGTGTAACTAGGTGTGAAAATCCAATACCATGTGATATATTTATTTAAATTAGTTGGGCAACTTATGCACAACTGCCCAATGGATCTATATCAAAGAGGGCTTTTGGGCCCGATAAAGGCTGAGTCCCAATGGACTCTGGCCCAATACATACGTTATCAATCATTTGAACTAGCTGATGAATCAAATTCGAAAAGGATTTGGGTCTGACTGAGTCTAAATGACTCTGGCCCAAGGCAGGTTTTGGAGCAGGTAAATAATTTCAATTACAAACGATTTGGGCCTGATGATAGCTGAGTCCAAGTGAACTTTGGCCAATACATATGTTATCAAACACTCGACCCACTAAGCAAATTTAATCCAAAAAGTATTTGGGCATGATGATGACTGAGTCCAAATGACTCTGGCCCGATACATATTTATTTGAATAAATTTGAGACTAAAATTTGTAATAGAAATTATAAAATTTTACTTATATTTTATTTATCTTTTAAAACAGAAAGCTAAGGGGGTTTGGGTCGCGAGTAAAGTAAATCAAAAATTTGGTTAAATTCGATAATTTTCTATTGATTTCCTAAGTTTTTATTTCTTATATTAACAATATGTTAAAGTGATAAGTTTAAAATCAGTGTGTATTTAAAACCATAAAGAGTAGATGCCTTTAATCGCGATGTCAACTTATTAGTAGAAAACCTAGAGTACAATTCCCATGGACTCAATTGATTTGGGCCTGAAAATGTACCATGGTTACTGTTCAGTTTGTTTATAAAATTAATTTTTATGATCTAAAGCTAATAAAAATAGGAGTTACTATATTTAATTGTTTAGAACAACATAGTAAAGCTACTAATATATTAAACTAACTCCTTGTACAAGAAAATATAGAAAGAGCTAAATTATTACATTTTTTACTAACTGAACAGTGATAGCAAATCTGCATATTACTACTTTAACAAGTTTTCTAAAATGCTGTTTTTTTCTACTATTACATACGAATGTATAGATCTTATGAATATATGAAGCTTTAAACTTCCAATTTTTTAGAACACTTTAACATTAAAGCTAATATCACTTAAATGGCATAAATAATATAAATGACTAACTATACATGAACTTATAACTTCAAACCAAACAACTTTGAACCACATGATTCAATACATCAATTTAAATAATATACAAGAACATACTTAAACAAAACACAAACTCTTGATAAACAGAAAATTCATAATCAGGATAACAGTGAGATTAAACCTTTACATTATATAGAATAGTACTTTGATAGCAGCAAGAAAATAAACGGATAAAGAAAATATGTCTCTGAAAAACTTGAGTAACAGCAAGCAGAAAATGAAGTAGAATACCCAAGAATTCCTAGTCCCAGCTTGGCAAAACCTGTAGGAAAGTAATCTAATCATTTTGGTTTTTATTTCTGAAATACCAATACTAGTTTTCCAGAAGTTTTGAAAATTGAAAGGCAAAGAACTTAAAAGCAGTATAGACTTAGTAATTTGAGGAAATTTATTTGTATATGTCTATCTTTGTGTTCAGGTGTGCATGTATATCCGTGTGTAGGTATTCAAGTGTAAGTCTAACAAAGAAAAATATGAGTTCTTATATAGAGTGAGGGAGTGAAAGGGATAAGGATTAGGGTATCAAAAAGGAATCTGCCAGCATTCCCTAAAATCAGGGAAAAAATATCTTTCCTTAACAGAAATATGGACAACTGTCCAATTTCTAGTACCTTCTTATCTCAGAAAATGGACAACTGTCTAATTTCTGGATATTAAGGATCTTATCCCTATCCTTTATTACTCAGCATTGGGACAGTTGTCAATATTCTAGAAGTTTCTAATCATTTTCTGAAAATTTTCAAACTTAAATTTCAAAATTGACCCTTAAAGGCCTTGGAATTGCCTCAGAACCTGTGATGACCCAAGGGGTCATTTTATGGATTTAGACTCCGCTCTATGCTTAATATCCATAAAATACTAATTTTAAATACCTCGATTTGTGTGCACAGTCCGGGCGTGAAACCGAAAAGTTTTTATGTGAAAATATGAGAAATAGTGATGTCTAGAATTTAAATTTGATTAAAAATGACTTTGGTCAATATTTTGAGTAAACGGATCCGGATCTATGTTCTAACAATTCCAAGAGGTCCTTAGTAAAATATGGGACTCAAGCGTATGCCCGGAAATGAATTCTGAGGTCCCAAGCCTTAGATATCAATTTTTGAAAGAAATTGTTTTGCTGAAATAATTATGAAATAAAGAAAAGAATTAATATTTGAAATCATTGGTATCGGGCCTTTATTTTGGTTTCGGAGCCCGGTACAGGTTTGTCATGATGTTTAAAGGTTAACTGTGAAATTTGGTGAAAAACGGAGTTCGTTTGACGCGATTCGGACATCCGGTTGAAAAGTTATGAACTATAAGAGTTCTTGATAAAAATGATGAGTTTTGAGGTTTAATTCATAGTTTTACATGTTATTTTCATGATTTGATCGCACGAGGAAGTCTGTATGATGTTTTTAGACTTGCGTTCATGTTTTGTTTAGAGCCCCGAGGGCTCGGGTGAATTTCGGATAGGCCACGAGATGTTTTTACACTTAAAAGATTGCTGGTTTCTCTGTTGTCAGTGCACAAAACTTTGGGGCATTGCGTTCGCACCCCTTTGATCGCGAACGTGATGCCCATTCCCCCTTACCCTATGCGATCGCGGGCAGACTTATGCGAACGCATAGGTCTGCTGCCCAGGCAGTATATAAACTCTTTTAAAAATGGGCAGAACCCTTTCTTCTTCATATTTTCGAACCCCACAGCCTTAGGAACGATTTTCTTCACCAAATATCATCCCCAAGTCATAGGATATCAATTCTAAACTTCACTCTTTTCAATTCCTTATTGTTTTTCATCACTTTTAAATCAAAAACTAAGAATTTTCATGGTAAAAATTGAGGGTTTGGGTAGAATTAGGAAATTTTGTAAAAATCGAATTTTTACCTCAAATTGAGATCGAATTTCGAAACTAATTGTATATTTGGGTTCGTGGGTGAATGAGTGAACGTAATTTAGTCCAAACCCCGAGTTTAGACCAAGCGAGCCCGGGTCGGGTTTTCACTATTTTTGAGAAAACTTAGGAAAAATCATGATTTTTATTAAAGTTAGTTCCTTTAGAATTAATTGATGATATTTAGTTAATTATGATTAGATTCGAGCAAGTTAGAGCAAGATTCTAGAGGAAAAGCAGTAATTGAGCAGTGAGTGGTCTACGAATTTGAGGTAAGTGTTTGGTCTAACTTTGACTTGAGGGAATAGGAATCCCCACTTGTTTGCTATG
>ML347722.1:0-10876 GCA_005239505.1 Nicotiana paniculata | reverse complement strand
GCAAGTAGCCCATGAAGGAACACCTCAGGTAAAAAGGTCAAGAGTTACTCTACTATACTCTCATTATGAAAACTTCACTATGAAAGAGGGAGAGACTATCCAAGAGAAGTACACAAGGTTCACAACCTTGACTAATAAACTGAAGTCTCTTGGAAGAGTCATTCTTGAAGAGGACAAATGTGAGAAGATCCTAACAAGGGTCTGGCCTATTTCTTGGGAAAGCAAAATCACTGCTATCCAGGAATCCAAAAATATGGCAACCCTGAGATTGGATGAGCTGATTGGAAACCTCACTACCTATGAACTGAGAAGGCAGACAATGAAGATGGATGGTCCAAAGAAGGAGAGGAGTCTAGCACTAATAATCACTAAGGGAGCAGATCTGGAAGATGATGAGATGGCCATGATCACCAAAGAATTCAGAAACTTTCTCATGAGGAAGAAGGGCATCTCTAGAGGAGGAAACTACAACAAAGCAAAAGCTCCAGAAAGGCCAACCAACAAGGGATGCTATAAATTTGGTAAGACTGACCATCTTATCAAAAACTATCCTCAGTGGGAAGTAGAATGGAAAAAAGAGAGATATGAGAGAAGGAACAGGTCCAACCCAAGAAAACCACAACAAAGGCTATGGTTGCTACTTGGGGGGAAAGTTCAGATGAGGAATCAAAAGATGGGGAGACTGAAGATCAGGCGCTCATGTAAATTGTAGAATCTGACAAGGAATCATATGAAGAACCAGAGGTAAGTATCTCCCATCTTAAAAACAAAGTAAAGTTCCTATCTAAGGAAAAACTCTCTGAGTTGCTACTTGATTTCATAGATGATTCTGAGGAAACAACCAAAGAGAAGGATCAACTATCTAAAGAATGTGCAATGCTAAAAGCAAAGTGCATGAACCTGGAAATCAGAGTCAGTGAATCTGAAAAGAAAAACACTGACTTGTTGAACCAGGTTCATCCACTTGAAACTGAGATTCTAGAACTAAAATCTGAAAACTTAAAGCTAAAGCTAGGATCCAGTAAAAAGGTTGTTGATTATTCTCATATCATGTTAGAAGAAAACATGGGAAAACTAAAAGATAAGATGTATGCCAAGGATGAACAGATAAGAACTCTTAGTGAAGAACTTGGCAAAGTCAAACATCAATTAGATCAAACTTGTAAATGGAATAAATCCTCTGATGCCCTGATATGGCTTCAAGAGAATCATAGTAGCAACAGGAGAGGGATTGGATTTGGAAGTCAATTGACCAAGTGGGATCCTAAAAACAAGTATCTCACTCTTCCCGAGAATAAAATCTGCACCCATTGTGGTAAGACTGGGCACTACAAATATGAGTGTACTGCAAAAGAGAAGGCCAGTCGAAGAAATAAGTGGTTTGTAAAAAGGAAAAACTGGCTACCAAAATGGGCCAGGAAAAATTTGATTCATCCATTCTCTCATAGAAAAGGACCCAAACTAGTTTGGATTCTTAAGACTAACCCCTGTTTCTTTTTGTAGGTTCAAGTGAGAGGAGACAGCCAAATGTGGTATGTGGATAGTGGCTGCTCAAAGCATATCACTGGGAACATGGAACAGTTTCTTTCACTTGAAAGTCTCAAAAGAGGAAATGTCTCTTTTGGAAACAGAAAGAAAGGTGAAATCATTGGGGTTGGTAAGGTAGGTAAGGATGACACACGATCCATTGAACATGTGTACCTAATATATGGCTTGAAATATAGCATGATCAGTGTATCACAACTGTGTGACAGAGGTAACCTGGTTGCTTTTACTTCCACAAAATGTTTTGTGATTAACCTGCTTACTGACAAGATTGTTTTGCAGGGAAAAAGAATGAATAACATCTATGTCATAGACTTGTCCACACTGTCTAAAAATGAACTCACTTGCCTAAGTGTGTTGGACAGTGAACCCCTCATGTGGCACAAACGACTTGGTCATGCGAGTCTAACTCAGCTTAATAAACTAGTCTCTAAGGACTTAGTGGTAGGACTTCCTAACATTAATTTCAAGGAGGAAAAAGTTTGTGAGGCATGTGCCAGTAGGAAGAAGGTAAGGTCCTCTTTCAAAAGTAAGAAGATAGTCAGTACCACCAGGATGTTGGAACTGGTTCATATGGATCTATGTGGTCCTATGAGAACTCTGAGTAGAGGTGGTAAGAGATATGTGATGGTGCTAGTTGATGATTATTCAAGGTTCACTTGGACCTTATTCCTGGCATCTAAGGATGAAGCATTTGATATGTTCACCTCATTTGTCAAGAAAACTCAAAATCAATTAGGACATCAACTAGCATCAATAAGATCTGACCATGGTACTGAATTTGAGAATGCTAAGTTTGCTGAGTTCTGTGATGAACATGGTGTTAATCATAACTTTTCTGCTCCTAGAACCCCACAGCAAAATGGGGTTGTTGAAAGGAAAAACAGAACTCTTGAAGACATGGCAAAAACCATGCTTCTATCTAGAAAACTACCTCACAGCTTCTGGCTTGAAGCAATAAACATTGCTTGTTACATAATCAATAGATGCATGACCAGACCTCTGGTAGAGAAAACTCCCTATGAATTACTTAAAGGGAGAAAGCCCAACATATCCCACTTTAGGGCTTTTGGATGCAAGTGTTTTGTACATAATAATGGCAAAGATTCCCTAGGAAAATTTGACCCCAGAAGTGATGAGGGAGTATTCTTGGGATATTCATCACATAGCAAAGCTTATAAAGTGTATAATAAAAGAACTATGTGTGTAGAAGAAAGTATACATGTTGTCTTTGATGAAACTAACATTCTTTCTGAGAGACAGGAACCTGAAGATAAGGAGCTTGGACTGGTAAGAAGCAGTGACCACATTGAAGCAAGCATGGAAGGTGGAACAGGTGATAGACCAGGTTCAACTACCCCAAGCATAATGACAGGGGGAATTCAACATATGCAACCTGGCCCTGATCCTGCTCCACAACAACAAGACACCATGGAATCGTCTAGGAATGAACAATTGGTACTTAAACCACACATATATCAGAGTTCTCACCCTCTTGAAAACAAAATAACAGATTTGGCATCCGGAATCAAAACAAGATCATCCTTGAAAAATCTGTGTACGTTTGATGTTTTTCTATCCATGATCAAACCAAAGAACATTAGGGAAGCCCTACAAGATGCTGATTGGGTAAATACCATGCAAGAAGAGATGAATCAGTTTGAAAGAAGTCAAGTATGGAACTTGGTACCTAGGCCACTAGATAGATCAGTGATTGGCACCAAGTGGGTCTTCAGGAACAAACTCGATGAGGATGGAAATGTTACAAGGAATAAGGCAAGATTAGTTGTTCAAGGGTATAGTCAAGAAGAAGGAATTGACTATGATGAGACCTTTGCCCCTGTGGCAAGACTGGAGACAATCAGACTTCTTATAGCATTTGTTGCACACAAGAAATTCACTCTTCATCAGATGGATATTAAGAGTGCCTTTCTCAATGGCTATCTGAAGGAAGATGTAATTGTCAAGCAGCCTCCAGGTTTTGAAAGCAAGGAGTCACCTAACCATGTATACAAACTCGACAAGGCTCTATATGGTCTCAAACAAGAACCAAGAGCATGGTACGAACGATTATCAAAATTCCTGCTAGAACATGGGTACAAACGAGGCAAAATTGATAGTACCTTGTTCTTAAGGGAAAAGGGTAAGGATCTCCTGGTTGTGCAAATATATGTGGATGATATTATATTTGGGGCGACTTCTGAAAAATTGAGCAAGGAATTTGCTGTGCTAATGGGAAGTGAGTTTGAGATGAGTATGATGGGTGAGCTAAACTTTTTCTTAGGCTTGCAAATTAAGCAAACCCCAAATGGAACAATGATCCACCAACAAAAGTATGTGAAATAATTGCTCAAGAAGTTTAAAATGGAAGACTCAAAAGAAATAGACCCTCACATAGCCACAACTACAAATTTTGATGTGGATGAACCTGGTTCATCTGTTGATCAGAAGATATACAGAGGGATGATTGGGTCTCTATTATATCTCACTGCCAGAAGACATGATATTGTGTTTAGCGTGGGATTGTGTTCTAGGTTTTAATCAAATCCAAAGGAGTCCCACCTCACTGCAGTAAAGAGAATTTTGAGATATTTGAAAGGCAGCACTGATTTGTGCCTTTGGTATCCTAAAGGTAGTAATTTTGACCTTGTAGGATATGCTGATGTTGATTATGCAGGATTCCTAGTTGACAGGAAAAATACTTCAGGTATGGCTCACTTTCTGGGTTCATGCCTTGTGTCTTGGGCTACCAAGAAACAAAATTCAGTAGCCCTGTCTACTAATCAGGCTGAATATGTGGCTGCAGCCTCATGCTGTGCCCAGTTGCTATGGATCAAGCAACAACTCATGGACTTTGGTATTGATGTGGGATGCATTCCTATTTTTTGTGATAACACTAGTGCTATTAGTATGACGAAGAACCCGGTTCATCACAAAAGGACTAAGAACATAGATGTTAGGCACCATTTCCTAAGGGATAACTATGAAAAAGGAATGATCTCAATCAAATTTTGTGCTACTGATAATCAAATTGCTGATATATTTACTAAAGCACTTAGTAGGGAGCATTTTGAGAGAAACAGGCTGGAATTAGGGATGAAAAAGATCACCTCATTAAAAATGAAAAAAAATTATATAAAAATGAAAAAAGAAATAATTAGGTACTTAATCAGATTAATAATTGCTCAGCATCATGTCTTTATTTCCATACTCTTGTGCCATGTATTAATATGATTCCTTGGATACTAATAATGTTTATCTATCTTTGTAAATTGAGGCAATTTAAAGATTTCTAACAGTCCATATATTAATTCAATTACAGTCATACATGAGCAGGATTCTTTCCATAATTGGTTCAACTTCAAATACTTCATAATCACCCAAATTGAACCAGTTTCAAGAAGTCCAGTCTTCACTTAATTAGCCTAGGTTAGGGGGAAATTTAAGGTCTAATCAAGTCAGTCCTTCGGTGATTAGACTCCTACTTGAGTACAAATTCTGCATGTTGAAATCTCTCTAGCCACGTCTTATAAAAAGTCATCATTACTCTTCTTTTCATAAATCTACCTTCAAACCAAGTTTAACTCATACTACACAACACAAAACTAATAACTCGCCTTCTCTTCCTAACAATACATAATAATGTCTTCACCACCACCAGCTTCTTCTTCTAATTCATCACCTAATCGTGATTACGATGGAGGACATTCTGAATCTGTCTCCAATTCTCCATTCGTTTACAGTTTTGAATCACCAGAAATTTTGTCAACCCCTGAAAATACACCCATTCCTGAACCCACTCCAAACCCTACTCCTGCCCCCAAGAATCGTCGTGTCAAAGTTCTTGCCCGAAAATCTGTTGCTTCTGGGGCTAGGGAATAATTCTTGGAGGATCTTATTAAAGCGGACAAAGGTACTAAGTCAGATTCGTCCAGTGAATCCTTTAAATCAACCAATGAGGAAGACTCACCTGGTTCAACCAGTTCTGAAAAAGGTAATCTTGAAATCAATTCTTAATTTACTTCTGCTGATAAAAGATTCGTGTTGGTTGGGCCTGTTATTGATGTTGAAGTACCTGGAAGGCAGAGGGGTGGTAGAAAAGAAAGAATTCATGAGAGAGAGGGAAAAGAAGTTGTGAGGGGATCTGGGGAGGATGGTACCACACTGGTTATCTGTGGTCCCATTCCTGAAACTGTTGGAGAAAACGTCACAGATTTAGGGGGAAGCATAGTTAAAGCTGTAGCAGGTCTTGCAAGTCTAAAGAAAGGAACAGATGAACTTGGTTCATCTGGGGAAGAAACATTGGTTGAAGGTTGAAGAAACTAGGGGAGTCCTATAACCCTAAGAAAAGAAGGACTTAGAAGCCCAAGAAGGAAACTCACCTAGTTCCTTCATAGAAAAGAAAAATTTCTGAAGTTGTTGATGTTCCTGCTCCAAAAGTAAGAGCTACTCGTAGCACTGTGAGAGACGAAGAAGAGAAATTAGAAAAGGCTCTGAAAGAGAGCAAGAAGAAGAGGGCAGCAAAAGGTAAAGAAAAAGTTGGAGACCCTATTGAGGCTATTGAGATTGAAGAGACGACGTTGGACTGGTCCAACAGGAGGAGCCGCCTGCTCCAGATGTGGCTGAGATACCAAAACCCACAAAGGCTAAGGCTTCTTCAAAGAATTCAGCTAGAATGTCTGTCACACCAACAAGATCTGTTAAGAGGACCAGGGCCAAGCCAAAGAAAGTGAAAATTATTGAGAAAGAGGATGATGATGCAGGCTGGAGTGGAGAGGAGGAGAAGGAAATAGGAGAGGTAACTGACAGAGTTATCATGTTTGGAAAGAAAACAATACTGAAGGGTAAGCTGGTGAAGGATCTAGAGGATCCTGGAATGCAATATCTACTGGAAACTCTGGAGGTGCGGGGCTGGAAGGACATGGTCCTTCGCATGGAAGGCAGCCTGGCAAGGGCTGAGTTGGTAGAATTCATGGCAAATGCCATTGTCAAGGAAGGCAGGGTCACCTCTATGGTCAAAGGAATTGAAGTTTCCTTTGATGCTAAAGAACTGGGTGTTATTCTGAACATACCAGCTGAGGGCTATGAGGACTACACAAGGCAAAGATGGCCTTGTCTAGATGGGATGGCCTCATTAGTTAACATCACCAGATTCTTCAGTGATAGTGAGAAGGAGATTGAACCCAGGCCCGGTTTACAAGAGTAAAATGAAGCCAGAGCACAAGCTACTCTTTGAGTTCGTCATCAAGTTCCTACTACCTAGACAAGAAAGAAGGCACATTGCAAATTATATGGATCTTACCTTGATGGAGTGCTTGTACAGGGAAAGCAAATAAATTGGTCGGCTTTCATTATCCAACTCGTTGACAGAGTTGTGAATGGAACCAAAGCACACACAATTCCATATGGCTTCATTCTGACAGCAGTGGTTGCACATTTTGGGGTTCCAGTGAAGATGGCTGAGATAGCTACTGCCAAAGACTATTTTGGGAAGGAAACTTTGCTGACATGTGACTACAATGTCAATGTTCCTGTGGATAAACCCGTTTCATCTAGGAAGCAACCAGTCAATAGCAAAGTTAGAACTCTGGTGCAGGAAAACGAGATTAAGGATATGGAGATCCTTCGTTTGAAGTCTCGTGTGATTGAGGTTGAAGCTGAGCAGGATGCTCTTAGGGCTGAATTAGCAAAGGAGAAAGAAATGAACGAGGGTGTTCTTCAGCAGATGTTTTCTCTCCTACAATCGAAGACCACAACCTCCTCTGCACCTTCCCATCCTTAGGTTGTCCGGAGCTTCCAAAACCCCTCTTTAGACCAGTTGTTCAGTTTAAGTTATTTTTACTTTGTTTTTTGCTCATGGTTGGTTTGTTTTTGTTTTTCTGTATGGTGGTTGATAATCGTTTCTAATCAATGAATTTTGTTTCTAGTTATTGGCTTGTCTCAATTTCTTAGTTATCTATCATTTATTGGCTTCTTGTGTTGATTAATCATGCTTTGCACCTGCAGTTGCCTCAATGGCCATGAGCAATAATTAATAAATCTGGTAAGTATATCATTTTACAAACTTTTCGATGATGCCAAAAGGGGGAAGATATGTGCTGAACTTTTTAAAAAAAAAATTTCAAAGTGATATTTATAACCTAATGAACCTGGATTCTCTACGATTAATTCTTAAAACCATATAAAGTGTTTGAAGTGTATACAGGATTAAGCACAAAATTTTCCATCATCAAAAAGGGGAAATTTGTTGACCCATGTCACTGCATAATTTTGAAGATTGACAAATGGCTGACCAGTTGAACCAGGTCCATCAGAGCACACATCTTGAACTGAATAGCTGGCACATGAACCGTATATGCATAAGAGATATTTGTGAATGTGAAATATCAATGAACCAAGATATTTTATCCTAATGCGAAAAGGTTGCAAACGGATGAGAAGATTGAAGTCGAATTCAGCAAAGAAAGTAACAAAAGAAAGGAAGTTGAGTTTGGTACGAATTTGTTCACCCGGGTAGAGTTGGACTAGAATTGGACGACAAACTCAACAGACTCTATAAATACTTGATGTATTTCTGATGGAGTTACACATGCACAAAAGCTGAATTGAATCAAAGCCTAAAAGCAATGTTCCCAGAGTTAATATGCTAGCAGAATCATTGTGCGATTAAAAGGCTACAGTTCAACTAGAAGAACCAGTTCCATCTGATTAATTATTGAGTCTAGTTGGTTGTAGTAGGAGATTTAATATTGTATCTTTTCAGCTTTCATAGAAGCAATTGTAATAGGTACGCGTTGTTCAAGTTAAGTTAACTTGAGGCTTGTAGAAATTAGTTAGGGGCTAGTTACTACAAAGGGATTAGAGTTAGTCCAAGGATTACAAAAGAGTTTATTTTGTAGGTCCGTTTGGCTCAGAGTTTTTAGTGAAGAGTTTGAGCAAATCCTACTGAGGAGTAGGTCGTGGTTTTTTCATCTTTTGAGCTAGGTGTTTTCCACGTAAAAATCTTTGTGTTTTTACTTTACTGCTTTAATATTCCGCAACAGTAGAAGTAAGTACATCAAGAAGAACCAGGTTCATCTATTGAGACAGCACTCGAAAATTGGGTACCACACAAAGTAACATATCTTCCTGTGTGGTATTGACGTCTAAAACATCAGAACCCTTAACCTGCCCAAAATTTAAATGTCCAAACATTACCCCCCCCCCCCTTGTCACGACCCAAAATCCCTAAGGTCGTGATGGCGCCGGACATCGTTGTCAGGCAAGCCAATCATTTATTAAATGAAATAAATTTCCGATTTTAACCTTTATGAAAAACATTTCCTTTCACTTTATTACATATTAACCAAATAAACTTTGTTAAGTAAAACAATGGTTTGAATACTACACTTTAGAAAATATATCCCAACACATCCCAGAACCTGGTGTCACAAGTACATGAGCAATTTCTAAGAATTTAAAATTTCTACAAAGATTGTCCGAAATACAAGTGGACAAGGAATTTAAAATAATGTAATACAGCTGTAGGGAGACTCTGTCAGCTGCGGATCGCCTCCGGATGATGCAGCTCGCCTAAGTCTCCAATCCTCCACATCGCTATGAAAGTACCTGTGCAATAAAAGGCACAGCAAGTGTAGCATGAGTACAAAAACAACGTGTACTCAGTAAGTCGCCCGCCTAACCTCAGAGTGGTAGTGACGAGGGGTCAAATTAGAAACTTGCTAAAGGTCAATCTAGAATATTTAAGTGCGACACAAAGCATGAGTATCATAGGCAATTTATTAAAATGAGGAATAAATATTATCAACTCCGTTCACGTTTAACACTTTATATCTTCGTCATATTAATAACAATTAATCAACATGGGTGATTTAATCAAATAACAAATAAATCGGCGGGAAGGAACAACTTCTTCCAAAATCTTTTTAATAACTTTAAATCTCTGTCATTTCAAATGACAACTTAATATTTTCGGCCAGTAATCAGGCAAAAATCATAGCAATTACGTAAATATCATGCGCAAGCAATGCCGAGGGTCGAACAGCACGGACCAACAATAATAAATTGTGCACTGCCGAGGGTCGAACGGCTCGAACCATAGATGCATCTATTTGCCCCGCTCGTGAATCGATCATGCGACATGGTTATACATACAAATAATAAGGCTAGCCTGCTCACGAATCATACCTGCGACTCAGGTGCTCATATGTACACATATCCACATAATAAATCCGTATTTTTATCAAGAAAGCAGTTTTCTCAGGAAAGTGGTAAAATTCTTCTTAAAGGAACATTAGCTATAGTTTTTAAATCTTTGTTTTGAAACTCATTTTCCAAGTTTAATGATATTTCATAATATAACCCTACCATGTATACAATTATCCATAGAGGAGTTAATTCTATTTCTAGATGATTAGAAAATGAACTCTAGTCTTCTTTAGATATTCAATTACGATCNCCTCCAAGCCCTTCCGGTGACTCAAATTGTTGCACAACGCTCCGAAACTATCCAAACAACGACAAACCAATGAAAATATATTCTAATACTTGCAACAATTCCAAATTATATAATTTCCCAACTCCGTTCAGTGAAATGACCAAAATGCCCTCAGGCCCACGTGCCCGGAATCCGAAATTTCTCGAAGATATATTCTACCCATAGCTCCACTAGTTCAAATATACAATTTACTTTAAATTCCATGCTCAAATTCATGGCTAAAAATCCAAATTACCATTTTCTAGGTTTCTTCAATATTTTCCAAACTTTTCCCAATTTTCATGTATAATTCCATGCATATACTTGTATTTAACTTTAAGAACATGAAGAAATTACTTAACTTGACATTGCATGAAGAAATTCTCTCTTGAAGCCCCTCAAAAATCAACCAAATCAAAGAAGAAATGAAGAAATGGCCAACAATTCTCGGTTTTAAAACATTCTGCCCAGGCCATTTTTCGCACATGCGATCCATCACTCGCACCTGCGGCTTTCCTCAGCTCGAGCCAACTTCGCACCTGCGCCCCATAACCAGCATCTGCCCCCTCGCAGGTGCGGAAATACCATCGCACCTGCGCTCCCAGCCGGACCATCAATTCTTCGCACCTGCGGCCAAATCCTCGCAGGTGCGGTCACACCAGATGACAACAAATTTCAGCCTTCTTCAAACTCTCAACTTGATTCGTTAACAACCCGGAATCCACTCGAGGCCCCCGAGGCCCCCGAGACCCCCTCCAATTATACCAACCTGTTTCAAAACATAATGCGGACTTCTCGAGGCCTCAAATCACATCAAACAACATCGAAACCACGAATCGCACCCAGATCCCAACT
>MDKI01225002.1:0-26278 GCA_005239505.1 Nicotiana paniculata | reverse complement strand
AATTCTAAATTTATTTTCTGAAAATTAAGTCCATATGACTAATTTTCGAAAATAAAAAATAACTAATTTAATTTAAATTTTAATTAGGCCATTAGCCTAAAATAAATGATAACTTCTAAAATGGGCTATAAGCCCAAATTCTCAAGTCTTCTTACTTAAGAAACTATAGATTGCTTTTGATTTGTGGTGGGCCTTTAGCCCAAGACATGTAACTTAATAAAGCAAAATGAAATTGAGTCTTTAGCCCAATTCTCTTGTGCTGCCATCAATTTTGAGCATTTTTCTTTTTAAAAGAAATATTTATTTTTTTAAACATTAAAATAATTAAAGCATCTATAGGTTTTAGAATAGGAAAATGTGTTTCTCCTCTTCCTTCTTTCTTTCTTGCCGGCGGTCATGGAGTACTAATCTCCAAATCTTTTTTTTTTTTTTGGTTTCGAATCAGTTTAAAAACTGATTTAATAAAATTCCAAAAGTGATTTAATATTGATTCAACATGTTTCAATCACTGTCTAAACGTGATTTACAATTCTTGTGAGTCATAGATAAAAACGCAATTGATTCATATGAAAAATCAACTAACAATTTATTTATTTATTTATCAGATCTGAAAACTTATTTCTACTGATAAAAAAATATATTGTTAAACATATTAACTGTCTCAATTGCACAATAAAAAATACATGTATATGATGTTCTAGATTTACACATAAATTTAGTACTTTTAGATTTATGTATCCGGACCAGAAAACCAGCCTATGGCTCTGATACCAATGAAAGAATACGTTATTCTAAACACATTAGATAGCGTATAAAACGTAAACCGAGAACTTACTTGTTCTTCGTGAAGCGGAAGCGAAAACGGATGAACCGCGGCTAGAATTACTGGTCGGCGGTGGTTGTCACAGTGTGTTGGATCAACCCCAATTCCACAGTCTAAACCTAGTTCAATTGAGAGAGGAAGAAAGACGTAGAAAAATGCTGCTTTTCTTCTTTTTAATGTACACACTAAGTGTACTTATATAGGAAATATTTAGGGTTAATTAATAACCCTATTGGGCCTTAGAGCACCCCTTATGAGTGGACCCAATATTTCCTACAGTTTTGATAATGATATAAATCAGGGTGTTGGTTGAATCAGGAATGGTAAAACTATCTTTAAGAATTGGTTCTCCCGTTGAATCTACTCGGGCACTTAAGAGAATTTAGTTCTTATTTTCTTCGCTAAGATGGGTATTCCACCATCCCTTAAGTCGACCCGTGAAACCTGTCACTAAGACATGGGTAGTAAGCTGGTCAGAACAGTTATGAGAAGTTCGATATGCAGTAGCTACTATAGTCATTTGTTGTAATTTGGCCAAAATATTGTATTCAAAACAACCATCTATGTTCCATTCATAGATATTATTTGCATTATAATTGTTCTGCATAACATTGATTCTTTCTTCTAAGGTTATTCCTAAATTCGATTGCAGAAGACACATATTTCGTAATCTCCATATTCTTGATTGTTCGTCTAGGTGTATGTATACAGAGAGATATATATATAAGTAGCCTACTTATTATTTAATAATTATTAATATATTGACTCAAAATAAAGGAAGGACGCTATTGAATATTTGTATAATATAGAACTAAAGTTAGCTAACCAAGCCTTGAAACTTTGGAATCTAAGATTCACAATCATATTGTACGTGAATTCTTCTTCTGTAATGGAGGCGGCAGTCAGTATGGACTTGCACTATATCTTGTTTTAGCAAGTATTTAGAATTCACTATAAAATTTATTGAAAGCAGCCTCATCAATTTCTCTTATATATATATATATATATATATATATATAGTCTCATTTTCGGAGAGCATATACAACTGCTGTATTATTCCACTTTAAGCTAGATTCAAAAGATTTTAATGCCATCAATAAATTTACAAAACGAAGAATCTATTTTAGCTTTTCATTAACTTTAATTTGTTATACTTCTATTTCTTCAAACTAATATTAGCCACTAATTTCAATATTAATCATTAGCCTAATATCCCCGTACTTTAAATATTTTAAGTGCCATATTCATGGGCAATTCTAAATCATACTGTTGACTATTATAATGCCCAAATCATTAATATTTTATGGGCAAATTAAAGCATTGTTATCTCATATTGTTATAACAATTTTCAAGTATATATTTAATCCACACAAAACAAAATACTTATTATATATTACTTTTATATCTCAAGATAATTATCAAGAATTATTATAAGTTTAATTCATGTCTTACGACCTTGAAAATAATCTTTCACATATTTTTATGTGTGGTACAAAATTATATATTAACAAATCAATTTTATTTGGTAAAAGAAATAATTACTATAATAACCTTAGTTATTCCTAACCATAACATACATGCAAGACACAGAATAATTATGAAATTATGACCATTATTTTATCATTTAATATTAAATTTACTAATCCTACCATACAGTTAGTCACGTCGTTAACCTATAAACCAATAAAAAAATTTGAGAACCAAAAAGTTCATCCACTTTGGTTTTTATTGCATTTTGTCCCTGGTTTGCTAGTGGCATAGCTTGTTAATGCATACTTAAAAAATTGTCCGAATGTATACACAATCCATATAAAACCTAGTGCATCTATCTTTTAATGGTTACTCTAATTAGCACATACTCTTGAGAATACTTCAAAAAAGATCCAATCCAAACTGTATGCAACATATGTTTACATAATCCAATTTCTTATATTGCAATTAAAACTTGATAATAGAAATTCAAGCATATGCAATTGGAGATTTGGGAATAGAATAATCAAACTAAATTTTGAATTAACTCTAAAATGTTTTTAAATATTTGGATCTTTGTGACACGTTTTGATAAATGTGTCTAAAAAAGATATTATTAAAAGAAGACATAGTATTTTTAATAATTATTGATAAATTGATCAGAGAAGAAGTAGTATTACTTATGAATTATTAGTAAAAATAAAAAAGCATCCGAATGAAAAGGAATTCCTACAGGAACTTCTTGAAAGGCAACAATACCGCCTCTCCACAAATCTTGGGTGCTACTAAACATTTAGAAAGTTTTTGAAGAAAAACAATATAAATACACATAAATTTTTTACTAAAAGTAATGAATGAATAGAGTTCAAATTGGATATTTTCGTTGCTAAATCAAGGACATAACTTTTCAGAATTAATTAGCCTTTATTCTAATAAATAATATATTAACATAAAAGATCCAAGCATGAGTAGAAATTACCACGGGGGATTTGATAAAAAATTATGTTTTCCCGAAAACATGTGTCTCTTTGTAGGCCTTTTTCTTTTAAAGATTAAAATGCGACAGGTTTTTTCTTTTCTAAATTACATAGGATATTTATTATTTATTATTTATTATTAGGTTACTATAAGTGGGGATATTAAATTAAAAGTGCCTGAAAGAGGCGTCTCTTCGTATTAAGTGTCTAAAGGTAAGCGTCTGTTTGTATTTGTAGTTTTTTTTTTAATAAATTAATTAGGATATTTATTATGTTAACTAAAGGGGCAATTTGGTAAATAAACTTTTTAACTTTTGGGTTCCCACTTTTAATATAGTATAGATTTGGGTTCCCACTTTTACTATAGTATAGATGAGTTAGTATCACGTTCAACGTAAGTCAACAACAATAGCATACCCATTAGAATCCACAAGTGGGATCTGAGAAGGGTAATGTATACGCAGACCTTACCCCTACTTTCGGCTCAACGTAATATGATACTCTGGATTAAATAGACGTCTTTTTAATAAACTTTATATAGAACTCTTTTCCCTCATTTCTGTACCAAGTTTTAATATATCAGAATATATTCTGGGGAGAAGTCTATGTATTCTCTTATTTCTAGCTCCCTAGAGTTGTATTGTGAAGCACAAAAATTGTTACAAGTCAACTGTCGCTGGCTTTTTATTTCTTTAGAAAATCGTGGAGGCAGAGTAAGATTAGGATAGATATTTTGATAACCATTCTTGCATATAGTTAATCTTAGTTGGCACTATAGAATTGGGAGTTAGATGGGATGAACACTGCAATAATTAGTTGTACAAACAACAATGTAAAAGGTACTGTACATTGGGCTCAATTCATTGTTAATTGAGTTCATTTAATGTTTTTCCTATAGACGCGTGGTTACACTAAACCATGTGTATCACATTATATGGATACAGTACTGTCAGTACTATTTTGGGTGCTCCAGCAATGCATTGTTCCGCATGAGAGTTCAAAACTCTCTACAATTCACTTTCTCCGCCGCTGCTTCGTTGGTCATCTCTCTATCTCTTGGTAGTTGGAGTATATTATTTTGGCTGATTTGAGATGCAATGTGTTATTCATTCTAGGCCCCCGGGCCTGGCTCAAGTGGTAAAGAGCTGTGGATTTGTGTCTTAGGTCACAGGTTCAAGCCCCCTCACCATACAAAGCAAAACCTGGTATTTAAGTGGAGTAGGGTAGATGGGCGGGCCCATTATCCACCGAGTTCCGAATGCTGCGATTGATCCAAAGGATCAGCCTCAGATGGATTTCTCGGTCATCAAAAAAAAAAAAAAGTGTTGTTCATTCTGGGTTTTAGGCTGATTTGGGATCTCCTTGCTGAAATTTTATGCTTTTCCTTTGTTTTGATTATCACTATAGTATTTTTACTAATTATAGAAAGGTTGGGAAGGTGTGTTGGATAGTTAATTTTTTCTAACGAACATTTTTCTGAGAGATAGAGAGGTACATTCCATATGAGATTGGCCGAGTGAATATTGTATCGTGCATCTTTTGTGGGCCTTCTATTTGTGTATGCTGTGAGGTCTGTATTTTAGAATTATTTATATCTTGGTGATATTTCAATTTTGAATACGAAATTGACTTGGGGATGCGTTGAAGTGGAGTAAATACTTAGAAAAATAAAATAAAAACAAAAATAATCTGAAGTGACTTGAGAGAAAGAAGGAATAGATCGTGTGAAATTAGTGCATGTGTGCCTTTTTTTTTTTCCTGTTTCATATCAATATCCTCATGTTAATCATCCATCTGATTGCTGAGATTCTTCTGGTGTTTTATATTTTTCTAGCATATGGCTGGAGAAATTGGTGTGTTCTCGAAGTGACTGAAACTTTGTGGTTGCTTCAGCTGTGAATGAAAGCGCAAACCACGTTTCTCGGCCCTCGTGTGCCAATTTTGTATGGGTTTCTCTTTTGCTCATTAAGTGCCCGGTGCACAAGTTGTAGGAAATTATATATGCATTTTACAACACAATGCAATTATAGAACGATTTAGCTTTTAGGAATGGAAGTCTAAACAATTTAAGTTTTTTTATTTTGCAAAAACCACTTTAAGTAGTTGTAGAAAGAAGAGGTGTGTGTCCCACCAAAAGCAGTAGCAAGAACAAATATGATAAGGCAAAAGCTGAAACTTCGTTATGATAAGCCCAGCTAGCTGAGGAGGTAAAAACTCTTCAAGAGAAGAAAAGCAAACAAGACTGGGAAGACGCACTTCTACCCTCACTGCACCAAGCAAGTAATGATATGATGCCTTTCCTTGCCTAAATGTCTAAATAGAAAGTAATACTATCAATTATATGTGACCATATTGATCATTCTATTTAATCCACAGGCAAACCAAACGATCTGATTCTTGATGTTGCGATTGTTGATAATTGGCTGATGTGGAGTATGTTAAGGGTATCTACAAGTTAATTGGTGATGTATGGTGGTTTTTTACTTTCTCTGTTCCTATTTAAGTTTCCAATTCCCAGTGTTATCACAGGCGAAAAGCGCAAAAAAAGCTTCAACATTCGTTGGGGCTTCAAGCGCAAAGCGCAAAGCGCAAAAAAGCGTGGGCTTTAATGAAAAATGGCGCAACTAGAGACAAATTATAAGCATGAATAACAAATATATGGAAAATGAAATTGAAAAAAAATTATGGTAAAGTGAAATATCAATTATTTAGTGTCGCCTTTTCAGGATCACACTCGTTGGCAAGGAAAAATATGCCTTAGAACCTTGATGCAACACTGAATGCCCCACAAAGCGAAGTGAAGCACTCGACATGTTTTGAACCACGCTTCAGGGTTTAAGTGCACCTTTAACAACACTGCCAATTCCATAATTAGTGAATGTAAAGATTTGGGCTTCTAATAACTGTTGTCAAATTAGAGCAATATGGAAAATAAAGGGGATTAAGTAGATGACTGTGAAACATCAGAAAATAGTAGAAATAAACATATGCTCGCTGATCATCTACAATTGTGGTGCCAATATTAGATATGCTCTATGTTGAGCTACATTTTGAGATTCTTCTCCTTTTCTCATTTGCATTAAGTACTGTTAATGTGAATTCAAACCAATTGGAGCATCACCTTTTCACTTCCATTTTACTCGATCCTTCTGCTCTATGGTTTTATTTGTGCATGAGATAAAATGTTATGACATTCATAAATCGGCTCCTATATTTTATAGCTGATAAAGAATTATGATTAGATGGAACTGTCAATAAAGGATAACGTGAAAGAAAATTTGTGATAGGTTGTATCACCAATTTCATTTTTGGTAAGACTCTCTGTGCGCATACTTACCTACTTAATGTAGTCATTGTTGTTCAATGCACTCATCCTCTCTTGGCTTTGATAAAGTATCAACGATGATAGCATTCTTATTTATAGCGTCTCAGGAAATTTAGAAGTCAGACCAAATTTTTGTTGAGCAAAGTTTTAACATTCTTTCCTACATGTTGATTTCTGAGGAAGGAAATATATTAAGTGAATGAAGGATATGCCTACAACTAAGATGATCCAACATCCATGTTTGTATAATAAATGTGATAAGCTCCTGATTTCATTATTTATGATGTCTTAGTGTTCTTCAAAGAAAGATTCTGGTGTAGTAGTATGTTCAAATTGTTTCTTTGCTTTACCATAGTATTGTGTACAAGTTCCAACTTTTAGGCTTATGGTATAGTACTGAGTTATAATTTGACATTTCCGAAAATGCATGTTTATAGGGAGGAAGGAAGGGGCTTAACTTAGAGGAAGAGAATGATGATAGCCAATGGTAAATTAAGAGGTTGAGGCCAAGATCTAAGAATTTGGGCCTGTAAAATCAAGTCCAGATGAAAATATCATATGTTAACTCTTAAATCTCATCTTAGACTGTATCCTCATTGTAACGACCCGACATGTCGTTTTGTTTTTTAGATTCCTGTTCCCTTAAGTAAGACTCCCTATACTTTTACTGTTTTATGACTTTCGGGGATGGTTAGTTCCGGATTTGGAAGGGTTCAGGTTGAAATTGGAACACTTGGTTCCTTAAAGTTGGCAAAAAGGGCTAAGTTTGACTTTGGTCAACATTTTGAGTAATCGACACCGGAATAGGGATTCGAGGTTCCAATAGGTTCGTATGGTGATTTCTAATTTGGGCTTATATTCGGATCGGGTGTTGGATGACCCGTGAGTGTTTCAGTGCTTAATATCGAAAGTTGGCACATGAATGTTTTAAAGTTCTTTAAATTTGGTTTGAAGTTGGATTTGGTGTTATCGAGGTACAATTAGGATTCCAAGCCTGGCTATGGTTTCGTATGGTGATTTAAGGCTTGCACGCAATGTGTCATTCCGAGTAGTCTAAGTATGTTTCGGCGCGTTCGGAGTAAGTTAGAAGAACTTGAAGTTCATAAGTTGATTCAATTTGGTTTGGAGTGCGATTCTTGGTTTCACTGTTGTTTTATGCGTTCCGACGGTGCGAGCGAGTCCATTTTATAATTTTGAACTTGTTGGTATGTTTGGACAAGGCTTCGGGGGCCCTAAATACATTCTGATGATGCGCGAATGCCTTTGGCTAATCCACTGAAGCTCTCAACTTCTGATGCAATCAACGCACACACGGCAGAAGCAGTCTCGCAGAAGCGAGCCGCTGGTCGCAGAAGCGAATGAGCCAGCTGAGGGGAGGACCGCATTTGCAAGGCCCTTTCCGCAGATGCGGCTATCGAGCCGCAGAATCGAAAACTGTTGGAGGCCGAATGGTTTATTTAGTGCAGGATTTAGGCTAATAGGCTCATTTTCATTCATCTCTTCTGCGATTTTGGAGCTCTTGGAAGGGAGTTTTCACCTAACATTTTGAGGTAAGTAATTTTTATACAATGTGAGTTTAAAACATAGATTATGAGTACATTTTAACATAAAATAGTAAAACTCATGAGTTTGGATGAACAATCTAGGTTTTGATAAAAATGAGATTTAACCACGAAAATGGTTAAGGAATTTAGTGAAAATTATATATTTGAGTTCGTGATGTTATAGGCAAGAACTTTCTTCGAAATTTTCGAAATCAGGGTACGTGGGCTCTAGGGTGATTTTTAGGAATCTTCGAATTTTGGGTTGGGTAATTATTCTAATAGTTAAATTATGAACTTTTGAACATGTATTAATTAACTTATATAACATTTAACTAGTTTCGAGTCGATTGGCATCGAGTTGAGTATTTAAAGCATATTTGTGGATCGGAAGTGAACTTGAGACGAGGTAAGTCTCTTTTCTAACTTTGTAAGAGGGAATTAACCCCGTAGGTGAATTGAATTAATATGTGCTTCTAATTGTGGAGGCTACGTACGTACGAGGTGACGAGAGTCCGTGCGTAGCTACTGATTATTCTTATGTCCGGGTAGTTTAGGACCCAAATCATGGAATGCTTGTAATGTTTGCAACCTACTTGTTAATTTAAGTGCTTAATATATTGGAACTTGATAAAAGAATTGTAAGTGATTGAATTTCATTTACTTGAGTTTTGGCGGGTTACTTGACCATTGACAGGAATTTGTGCCCCTTTGTACAGTAGCCTCTTAATAACCTTTAAATCAGATGTTTATAAAGTATCTTCTCTTCTTGTGGAGCGGTCTGAATGCCTCGGCAGTAGAATAGATGCTTCTATGGTTAGTGTCGTTCGACCCTCGGCAGTGCACAATATATATATTTGTATTTCTGATCGCATGTACGACCTCGGCATAATTTGTGCGTAATAATACTTGGAGTCCAATTATACTTGATATCATTTCATTGGCTTGAGAGGTTAAATTGTTAAATGATGAAAATTGATTTGGGATTTACTATCAGTGCAATAATTGTTTGTTTACTTCTTATTATTGAGTGTTCAGTTTCATTTATATGGCCCGTGCTTAATTAGAATTTCGGTATTTTATTGTTATCCCATAGTAAGTGTCGAAGTCGACCCCTCGTCACTACTTATTCGAGGTTAGACTAGATACTTACTGAGTATATATTGTTTATGTACTCACGCTACACTTTTGCACTACCCGTGCAGGATCTGAGGCAGGTGCATTTGGTTATCATCCCGTCGCGCACTCCTAATACTTGAGACTTTGCGGTGAGCTGCCTTCCGAGACCGTTCTACAGCACCCGAGTCTTTCTCTTGCTTTTACTTTTTGTCTTCTTCATTTCAGACAATAGTTAGTATTTTTGTATATTCTACTAGTAGTTCATATACTTGTGACACCAGGTCTGGAAAATTATGCTAGTAGACACTTGATGATTTTTGATTATTTATTTCATCCCATTTTCTCCTAAAACTGTCTATTTCTCATTTTATTTAATTATTCACTTATTTATTCAATAGCAAAAAAATCAACTAATTCTAATTCCTAAAAGAAACAATCACACGGTTAAATCTCTGTCGGCTGGCCTGGCGGTAATGTTGGGCGCCATCACGGCCTATAGGAAAAATTGGGTCGTAACAACATGGTATCAGAGCACTAGGTTCATGTAGGTGTCACAAGTTATGAGCAAGCCTAATAGAGTCTTGCAGATTGATGCGGAGACGCCCGTACTTATCTTCGAGAGGCTATAGGGTATTAGGAAACTACTCTTTCTTCATCTCCTATTGTGCAGCTCTGGTACTAAGTATCTTTCTCTTATTCTCTCACAGAGGGTGAGAACGCGCACAGCGGATGTCCCAGACTGAGGAAGAGCTACTCCCCATGTTGCTAGAGGTCGAGGGAGGGCTCTAACCCGTGGTAGAGGATGAGGTCATCCTAGAGTTGCTCTAGCCATACGACCAGTGGATCCAGTAGAGGATCCCATTATTGAGGAGCAGGGCGGGTACCTACAGCAGAGCCAACCAAGTAGATTTCATGTCCGCACCAGGATTCCGGGAGGTCATGGGCCGTATGTTGCGGTTCATGGATACTATGACTTAGCAGATTTATTTCCAGTAGACCCAGCCACATCTCAAGAAGGAGCGGGATCACACACCCCTATCGCTCAGACTCTTGGGCATGTAGCTATTGTATATCATACCCCAGGCACACTACCCGTGGGCGGAGCTTAGCTAGTGACAACATTCATACCTGAGCCCAGACTAGCTGCGGCCGGTGAGCCGCAAAAGTTATTGGACAGATGAACTAGGCTACATCTTCCTATCTTCGGAGGTCAGTGACATGAGGATTCCCAAGACTTCATTGATCGGTGCAGGGACAGACTACACAACATGAGTATATTAGAGTCGTACGGGGTGGATTTTACTATTTTCCAGCTGGAGGGCAAGGCCCATAGATGGTGGAAGTCCTATCTTCTCGGCAGACCAGCAGGTTATCATCCCATGACTTGGGATCAGTTTACACACCTTTTCTTGGATAGGTATATTCCACCTTCTCAGAGGGAAGAGTTGCAGTTTCAGTTCGAGCAGCTTCAGCAGGGTTAGATGTCGGTGACCGACTATGAGGCGAGATTCTCTAAGTTGTCTCGCCATACACTTATGATACTTCCTACTGATTCAAAGAGAGTGCAGAGGTTTGTTGCAAGGTGCACTATGGTATTCAGGCCACCATGGCCCGAGAGGTTGATATGGGGATTTCTTATGAGCTAGTTGTAAAGATAGCTCGGAGGATCGAGGGTGTCTGTCAGCGAGGCCGAGAGCAGATGCCGCGGGACAAGAGGTTCCATTATTTTGGAGTGTTTTGTAGTGCTTCGTCTGGGGGTAGAGGTCAGTTTGGTAAAGGTAGGCCTAGCAGGACAACATATCCAGCACCGCTACCTTCCCGGGGTGCTCTAGTGCGACCCTATTTCAGCACTATGCCTGAGAGTTCCTACCGCCCACTAGCTATTCAGGGTTCCTCAAGTAGGTATTCAGCCATCAGGGTCAGACTTCAGATCAGCATACCGAGAGGTTGTTTCGAGTGCGGTTATCTTAGCCACGTGCGGAGGTTCTGCCCCAAGCTTCGGGGTAAGGCAGTGCAGCAGGGTTCTCAGCCTATGATTACAGCACCATCAGTCACACTAGCCGTCCGACCGCCCAGAGGCGGAGGACAGGTGGGTAGGGGCCGTCCTATAGGTGGAGGCCAGTCAGGTGGAGCTCTAGCTAGATTCTTTGCTTTTCCGGCCAGACTAGATGCAGTGGCCTTAGATGCTGCGACACATGTATTATTTTTGTCTGCTGTAGGGATGCTTTTGTATTATTTGATCCAGGTTGTACCTACTCATCTGTCATCTCTGTTCGCTCACTTCCTGGATGTTCCCCGCGAGTCCTTGGGTACTCATATTTATGTGTCCACTCCAGTGGGCGATTATGTTGTTGTGGATCGGGTCTATCGGTCCTACATTGTTACATTCTGTGGTTATGAGACTAGAGCAGATATTTCGCTACTTGATATGACCGACTTTGAGGTCATCCTAGGCATGGAATGGCTGTCTCCATATCATGCCATCCTTGATTGCCATGCCAAGACTGTTACCTTGGCGATGCTAGAGTTGCCTAGATTGGAGTGTAAGGGTTCGTTTGTTAGCACACCTAGTCGGATCATCTCTTTTATGAACGCTTAACACATGGTCAAGAAGGGTTATTTGTCTTATCTAGCCTATGTTCGGGATACTACTACAGAGACTCTGACGATTGATGCAGTGCCCGTAGTCTGGGAGTTCTCCAATGTGTTTCCTTCTGATCTTCCAGGCATGCCATTAGATTGTGATATCGATTTATGCATTGATTTGGCTCCAAACACCCAGTCTATATCTATCCCACCGTACCGTATGGCTCCAAAAGAGTTGAAGGAACATCTTGAGTTGTTGCTAGCGAAGGGGTTCGTCAGGCCGAGTGTATCGCCTTGGGGTGCCCAAGTGTTATTTGTGAAGAAAAAAAGATGGGACTATGCGGATGTGCATTGATTACCGTAAGTTGAACAAAGTTACCATTAAGAACAAGTACTCGATGCCGCATATTAATGATTTGTTTGACCAGTTGCAGGGTGCCAGGGTGTTTTCTAAGATCGACTTGAGATTGGGGTACCATCAGTTGAAGATTCGGGATTCAGATGTTCCGAAAATTGCTTTCCAGATTAGATATGGCCAGTATGAATTTCTGCTGATGTCCTTCTGTTTGGCTAAAGCCCCGACAACGTTTATGGATTTGATGAACAGGGTGTTCAGGACATATATCGATTCGTTTGTCATTGTCTTCATTGATGACATTTTTATCTACTCGTGCAGCATGGAGGAGCACAAGAAACATTTGAGAGTGGTGCTTCAGACATTGCGGGAACATAAACTATATGCTAAGTTCTCCAAGTGTGAGTTCTAGTTCAAATTTGTTACATTCTCGGGGCATGTTGTATCAGGAGAGGGTACTAAGGTGGATCCCAAGAAGATCGAGGCAGTTTAGAGTTGGCTTCGTCCTACTACAACGATTGAGATCAGGAGCTTTTTGGGGTTAGCTGGTTATAATCTCCGGTTTGTGGAGGGCTTCTCATCTATTGCAACACCTTTGACTAGATTGAACCAGAAGGATGCTCCATTGGGTTGGTCCGATGATTGTAGGCGAGGGTTTAAAAGCTCAAGATGGCTTTGACTACGGCACCGGTTCTTGTGTTGACTTCCGATTTCGGGATGTATACTGTGTATTGCGACACTTCACACGTTGGTTTGGGTTGTGTATTGATGAAGGAGGGGCGAGTTATTGCATATGCTTCACGTCAGCTGAAGCCCCATGAGAAGAATTACAATGTTCATGATTTGGAGTTGGCACCGATTGTTCATGCTCTTAAGATCTAGAGGCATTATCTTTATGGGGTGCCTGTGAGGTTTACACTTCTCATCGCAGCTTATAGCACTTGTTCAAGAAAAAGTATCTCAATTTGAGGCAACGCATGTGGCTTGAGTTACTAAAGGACTGTGATATTACCATTCTTTATCATCCGGGCGAGGCAAATGTAGTTGCTGACGCCTTGAGCAGAAAGGCGGAGAGTATGGGTAGCTTGGCATTCATTTCAGTAGAGGA
The DNA here is from genome assembly GCA_005239505.1 of Nicotiana paniculata. Classification (NCBI taxonomy): domain Eukaryota; kingdom Viridiplantae; phylum Streptophyta; class Magnoliopsida; order Solanales; family Solanaceae; genus Nicotiana; species Nicotiana paniculata. The sequence goes on along the minus strand of MDKI01225002.1, from coordinate 12,974 downwards.
GATGCCATTAGCTTTGGACATTCAGTCCTTGGCTATAACAGACTTGTGAGGTTGGATATTTCAAAGACCAGACGAGTTCTTGCATGCGTCGTTGCGCAGTCTTCACTATTGGAGCAAATCAAGGCTCGTCAGTTTGATGATCCGCACTTGTTGTTTCTTAGAGAGACGGTACTACAGGGTAGTGCCAAGGAGGTTACTATCGGCGAGGATAGTGTTCTACGACTCCAGGGTCGTCTTTGTGTTCCTAATGTTGATGGGCTGAGGGAAAAGATTCTAGAGGAGGCACACAGTTCTCGATATTCTATTCATCCAGGGGCTACGAAGATGTATCGCGAACTGAGGTAGCATTATTGGTGGCGGCGAATGAAGAATGACATAGTCGAGTATGTTGTGAAGTGTCCCAATTGCCAGCAGGTCAAGTATGAGCACCAGATGCTAGGTGGCCTACTCCAGCAGATGACTATACTTGATTGGAAATGGGAGCGCATTACTATGGACTTCATAGTTGGGTTGCCGCGGATCTTGCGGAAGTTTGATGCAGTTTGGGATATTGTCGACAGGTTGACCAAGTCGTCACACTTCATTCCTGTTGTGACCACGTATACTTCAGAGAGGTTGGCCCAGATTTATATTAAGGAACTAGTTCGGTTGCATCGTGTTCCTGTTTCTATCATATCAGTTAGAGGCCCTCAGTTTACTTCGCATTTCTGGAGAGCAGTACAGAGTGAGTTGGGGACCCGTGTAGAACTCAGCACATCCCTTCATCCAAAGATCGATGGGCAGTCCGAGCGGATAGTTTAGATCCTGGAGGATATGCTTAGAGCATGTGTGATTGACTTTGGAGGGCAGTGGGATCCATTCTTGCCTTTGGCCGAGTTTTCTTACAATAGTAGTTATCATTCCAGCATCGAGATGGCTCCATTTGAGGCTTTATATGGTCGGTGATGTCGTTCACCCATCAGATGGTTTGAGCCCGGCGAGCCTAAGTATATGGTATTGGTTTGGTGAAGGATACCTTGGAAAAGGTAAAGTTGATTCAGGAGCGGCTTTGCACATCACAGTCCGGACAGAAGAGTTACGCGATCAGAAGACACGTGATTTAGTATTTGTGGTCTGCGAGAAGGTTCTCTTGAAAGTCTCGCCGATGAAGGGGAACATGAGGTTCGGGAAGAAGGGCAAGTTGAGCCCAAGTTTTATAGTCTCATTTTAGGTGTTAAGACGAGTTGGGGAGGTTGCTTATGAGCTAACCTTGCCTCCTATATATCGGGATCTCATCCGATTTTCCACGTATCTATGCTACGGAGGTATCATGCCGACAGGTCGCAAGTGCTAGACTTCAGCACGATTCAGCTAGATAAGAGCCTAGGTTATGAGGAGGATCCAGTTGCCATTGTTGACAGGCAGGTTCGCCAGTTGAGGTCCAAGAAGATTTCGGTGGTAAAAGTTCAATTGAGTGGCCAACCAGTCGAGGAGGAGACTTGGGATACCGAGGAGGACATGTGGAGAAGATATCCACACTTATTCAGCACTTCAGGTATGATTCTAGACCCGTTGAGGGCGAACATTTGCTTAAGTGGTGGAGAATATAACGACCCGATCGATCGTTTTGCTTTCTAGATCTCCGTTCCCCTAAAGGAGACTCCCCGTATGTGCTTTTACTGTTTTATGACTTGCGGGCATGGTTAGTTTGGGATTTGGAAGGGTTCGGGTTTAAATCGAAACACTTGTTTCCTTAAGGTTGGTAAAAAGGGCTAAATTTGACTTTGGTCAACATTTTGAGTAAACAACCTCAGAATCAAGATTTGACAGTTCAAATAGGATCGTATGGTTATTTCGGACTTGGGCATATGTTTGGATTGGGTTTTGAATGACCCGAGAGCGTTTCAGCGCTTAATATCGAAAGTTGGCACATTGAAGGTTTTAAAGTTCTTTAAATTTGGTTTGAAGTTTTATTTGGTGTTATCGAGGTCCAATTAGGATTTCGAGCCTAGGAATGGTTTCGTTTGGTGATTTAAGACTTGCACACAAAATTTGGTGTCATTCCGAGTAGTCTAAATATGTTTCAGCGCGTTCAAAGTATGTTGGAAGAGCTGGAAGTTCATAAGTTGATTCAATTTGGTTTGGGATATGATTCTTAGTTTTACTGTTGTTTTATGTGTTATGATGGTGCGAGCGCGTCAGTTTTATGATTTCGAACTTGTTTGTATGTTTGGATGGGGCCTCGGGGGATTCGGATACCATTCGGACGATGCGTAGAGGCCTTTTTGGTTTTGGCTAGTCAGATGAAGCTCTCAACTTCTGGTGCAATCGCACTTGCGGAGGGCCTGCCGCAGGTGCGAGCTCGCAGAAGCGAGCCAAGGACAGCAGAATCGGCCCATTGTGGGCTTCCCAACGACCACAGAAGAGGTACAGGTGCGAAGAAGGCCATCGTAGTAGTGGGCTGGGGTCGCAGGTGCGACGCAAACACCGCAGAAGTGAGGGAGCCAGCTGAGGGAAGGACCACATCTGCGCGGCCCTTTCCACAGATGCGGAGCCGCAGATGCAGCTATGGGGACGCAGAAGCGAAAATCCCTGGAGGTAGGATGGTTTATTTCATGCCGGACTTAGGCTATTTGGTTCATTTTTATTCATCTCTTGGGAGATTTTGGATCTCTTGGAAGGGGTTTTCACCTAGCACTCTGAGCGAAGTAATTTCCATACAATGTGATTTTAAAATATAGATTATGGGTAGATTTTAACATGTAAAATAGTGAAAATCATGAGTTTAGATGAAAAATCTAGGTTTTCATAAAAATAGGATTTAACCAAGAAAACAGTTAAGGAATTTAGTGAAATTATATATTTGTGTTCATGACGTTATGGGTAACAACTTTCTTCAAGTATTTCCGGAATCCGGGCACGTGGACCTGGTGATGAATTTTAGGAATCTTCATATTTTGGGTTGGGTAATTATTCTAATAGTTAAATTATGAACTTTTGAACATGTATTGATTAACTTATACAACATTTGACTAGTTTCGAGTCGTTTGGCATTGAGTTGAGGATTTAAAGCATATTTGTGGATCAGAAGTGAACTTGAGATGAGGTAAGTTTGTTTTCTAACCTTGTAAGAGGGAATTAACCCCATAGGTGAATTGAATTAATATGTTTTTCTAATTGTGGGGGCTACGTACGCACGAGGTGACGAGAGTCCCGCGCGTAGCTACTAATTATGCTTATGTCTGGGTAGTTTAGGACCCAAATCATGGAATGCTTGTAATGTTTGCACCCTACTCATTAATTTAAGTGCTTAAATGATATTGGAACTTGATGACGGAATTGTAAAGGATTGAATTTCAGTTACTTGAGTTTCGGCGGGTTACTTGACTGTTGATAGGAATTTGTGTCCTTTGTACATTAGCCTCTTAATAACCTTTAAATCGGATGTTTATAAAGTATCTTGTCTTCTTGTGGAGCGGGCCGAATGCCTCGACAGTAGAATAGATGCATCTATGGTTCGTGTAGTTCGACCCTCTACAGTACACAATATATACATTTGTATTTTGGATAGGGCCGTACGACCTCGGCATAATTCGTGCGTAATAATACTTGGAGTCCAATTATACTTGATATCGTTTCATTGTCTTGGAGGTTAAATTCTTAAATGATGGAAATTGATTTGGGATTTACTATTAGTGAAAGAATCGTAGTTTCATTTATATAGCCCATGCTTAATTAGAACTTCGGTATATTAATGTTATCCCATAGTAAGTGTCGAAGTCGACCCCTCGTCACTACTTCTTCGAGGTTAGACTAGATACTTACTGGGTACATGTTATTTATGTACTCATGATACACTTCCGCACTACCCGTGCAAGTCTGAGGCAGGTGCATCTGGTTATCATCTCAGCGTGCACTCCTGATACTAAAGACTTTGGGTTGAGCTACCTTCCGAGTCCGTTCTACAGCACCCGAAGTCTTTCTTTTGCTTTTACTTTCTGTCTCCTTCATTTCAGGCAGTAGTTAGTATTTTTGTATATTTTACTAGTAGCTCATATACTTGTGACACCAGGTCTTGGAAATTATGTTAGTAGACACTTGATGAATTTTGATTATTTATTTCATTTCATTTGCTCCTAAAATTGTCTATTTCTCATTTATTTAATTATTCACGTCTTATTTATTCAATAGCAAAAAAATTAACTATTTCTAATTCCTAAAAGAAACAATCACACGGTTATATCACTGTTGACTTGTCTGGCGGTAATGTTGGGCGCCATCCTTGCCTATAGGAGAAATTGGGTGGTGACGCTCATTCTATAAATTTGTTACACCCCATGTTTTCATACGTAAAAGTACGTCGCAAGTCAATTAATGTAAGCTATGAAATGATATCATCTATGAAAGTACATAACGTATGTTCATCATGTTAACTTGGAGGTTACAAATACTTAAGATCATGAATACCAAGTATCAAGAGCGTTTGAAGGCTTAGAAGCTTAATGAATTAAAGAAAATAAGTTTCGTCAAAAGTCGACAAGTTTATAACATGTACTTATGGGGTGAGACTAGGGTGCTTAACATGATAAGGAGGTTATGTTATGAGTTATGTTAGTCGTATCATGTTTTAAATTCAACCGAGTTGTGGAATAAAAGTCGATGAAAGTTATCACAAGTTGCATTCATAAGTTTTACTGAAATTTGGGTCAAATGTAGCTGCGATTTTCTCCCAATATACTTAGGGTTACAGGGTGTTCCACCCATTAAATTGAATATCTATGGGTATATTTTCTAACGCATTAAACCGTTTGTCTATACAACATTGGAAAATAGAGATATATGCCCTTTGTGCGAGACTGCGCAGACTGTTAGGTGACAAGTAGGTGCGTCATGTTCTTTCTTAAATGAGAGGATTAAATATGCCCAAAAATGGGCTATTTCGGGTCAGCCAAAGATCCCATTTAAGGTATTATCTCATGCAATATAACAATCATTATATAGCACAATAACCATACGTAATCCCCTGGCAAAATCCTCCCAAAAATTTCACACAAACCCTAATTGATTTTCTCTCCTTTTCAAGTTCTATTTGGAGGAAAAACCTAGAGTTGGAAGAACCAAGATAGGAGCTGAGTTATTCAACAAATAAGGTAATTTTACTTCTCTATTTCAACCATTTTTGTCTGTTGGAAAGGTATGGGAAGTTGTTCTAGAATTGTAAGAACTCACAGGACGGTGATCAGAAGCTGTGAGTTTGAGTTATTCAACTTGTGGTGGACTATTTTGTGGGATGTTTATTGTTTCTGTTGGATTGCGTATTTTGCCAAAGTTTTAGGGAGTTTGGAGCATAAAAGGTGTGGAGAAACACCACCTAAATGCAGGTTGGTGGGTTGGTCGTTCGTCATGCTTTTTTTGGGTTGTTGACACTACTACGGTGGTCGTGTTGTGTATAAAGAGATTATGGTGTGTTGGGTTGTTTTATAGTTTTTTGTGATCAGTATAAGGTTGGAAAATAACGTATATATTGTTATTATTGTGTTCTTGTGTTGTTTGTGATATCTTTAATTTGGAGGAAGTAAGGATTATAGGGGAGATGTTGCCCGTTTTAATACAAAATAATCTTGTTGTTCGTTGTGCGATAGTTGTACCTTTCATAACTTAATGATAGTATTATTATCGTTGTTGTAGATTAGGGTGCGAAGAGGTTAGTTTAACATGGTTATTGGAAAGATTGTGATTAGGTATGTTAAGGCTAAACCTTTCCTTCATTTTGGCATGATCCAGTAACTACATGTGTTTGATAACGAACATAAAGAGAAGTTTATATTACTGAATTTATGTACATTGTCCTAGCCTCATAAGTTACAACGCTCTCCCTTATCGAGACTTCATAGTCAGCTTAGTTTTGTCTTCTTTCAGCCAATAGAGCAGAGATTCAATATCTATACAGTATTATAGTATTTTCACCACCATCGAGCTATAATCGATGGGCAAGCCCCTATTGGGCAACCTCTAATCAGATTATAAGTTATACACCGAGCCTACTGTGGCCGAGAGCCTATCAACGAGCCCAGAATGGAAGATATACAGAGACTAGTATGGTCGAGATCCTACGAGCCTGGCCTACTATGGCAGAGTAGTTACACATACCGAGCCTTATAGGGTCGGACAACTATTTTACTTACTATATTGAGAGAGTTTAGTCAGTATCAGTAGGTAAGCATATCTTCAAATTATCTTTGACTCCTAATTACTTTCAGCTATTATATTATCAGTTCAGTTTCAGCTTTCATTTATTCTATTATCTTACATACTCGGTACATCATTTCGTACCGACGTCCCTTTTGCTGAGGACGTTGCATTTCATGCCTGCAGGTCCTGATAGACAGCTAGAAACCTTCCCAGTAGACAGAGTCGAACATCAGCTTGTTAGTAAGCTCCACTCCTTTGGAGTTACCAGGTATAGACCTTGAAGTCCATTTTATATATACATGTTTGATGGGTAGGTCGAGGCCCTATCCAGACCATGGTATAGTTCAGTTATCTCTAGAGGCTCATAGACGCGTCCTGTATATTTTGTATATCAGTAGATGTTCATGGATGATTCATTGGCCTACACAGTTATATATATCAGATTTTGGGTATGCTTACCCTCAGATGAGAGAGACGCTATTTTGATATGATTCAGAATATGACCTCATTGGCATGTTAAGGGTTACCCTTCTAGAGTTTATAGATACAAAGTGGTACGCTCGGGCCGAGTATGGCACCGAGTGCTGGCCACGCCTCTTCAGGTTTGGGATGTGACAAACTTGGTATCAGAGCGGTTATATCCTAAGGAGTCTACAAGCCATGTCTTGTTGAACCCTGTTTATAATGTGTTGTGCACCACATCATTTAAACAGGAAGCTACAAGGCATTCAGGAGTGTGTTACCCTTCTTTCAAATCCAAATCGTGCTATAGAGCTGAGTCATATGAGTTCAAGCCAGGACTTATGTTTGCTAATGATATAGAAATGCTTGCAATTAGAAAAATTGCAGCTAGCCAGAGGGCTAATACAGCAACACGCAAGGGATCTAGTAGAGAGAGAATTCTTGACAACGTGGCCCAGATTGAGGCCCTATTAGATCATGCATACCAAATGTGAAAATTTCCAGCTTAAGACCCAAAGATGCAAATATCAAACACAGCTCATGGGTAGTAGGCTATGGGAGTATCAGAAGGTAAAAGTATAAGTTTCAACAGGTAACAGAATCAAGGTGAAGGAGGGTACGAGGTAACCAATTAGTGCAGATTATCAGTATTTACAATTCAGGCAGAGAAATATAAGCATTCTGAGTTACTTTCCACAGTAATAGAGATATATACAATTGGCCACACCCATTTTAATTATGCCCTCTAGGAGATAGCATTTATAGTTTAAGAGAAATATGGGATATCATGATTCAACTAGTGGACGAATTGCTAGCGTTAGTGGCATTTTTGAAGGATATTGCAAGCATGGTAATAGTTCTCCTGGTGAGACATCGAGGTGGTGCACTCTAGAATAGAACAGTCAGATATGAATAAAATTTCATAAGATAGGCAGTGGAATCCTAGAAGGGATAAATATTTACCTTAGTATGGCTCTCGTCCCTAGTCAAGAGAGAATGTTCGCCGAAGAGCCAGAAGATAGATCAAGGGGAGCTAAAAGCGAAAGAATATTTTGTTGATGTTTTCAGAATAAAGTAATAAACAGAGATATTAGCAGGAGAATAAGAAGAGAGTAAACGAAGAATTACAAGTAACATGTGATAAATGGGTTATAATAGTAAATCAAAATATGACAGGATGAAAGAGTCTATAATCAAGAGAAGGAAAAGACAAGAGGATACAGGCCTTGACACTATAAAAGAATATATGCCATAAGGTCATATCATTATTTCGAGAAATGAGTTAGTGATTCCAACGTGATTACTAGAAGGAAAAGTTAGACCCCCCGGAGTAATAGAAATTAGTATGGGATAGTAAACAAGATAAAATCAAACATGAATTAGGGAACGAAGGATTTGATAATAGTCGGCATCGTGAGAATTTCAAAGATCGCATTCCAGCAATAATAGAATGGACAACAAAAGAATAAACTTTAAAGGTCATTCCAGAAGACGCTTCGCCAAAGCAAAAACTTTGAGAAAAGTTACACTTAAGGGACTAAGTGTGCCAGTTACACTAGGTGTCACCATCGCGCATAAGAAATTCAGTATCCCTGGTAGAGAAGGGTTACTGCAAAGTGATTAAGAGTCAGCGAAGACGTGAAAAGACGCCAAAGATGAAGAGGTAAAATATTTAGAGGTAAATCTTCATAGCATTAAGTGTTAGTACTCCTCTAAAGGGAGGAAGATGGTGTGATATGGTATTAAGTCGGAGTTAAGTGATTCAGATAACTATGGAATAGTAAAGGAAGAATGCGCTAAAATGGCGAAAGGAATGATATTGCATTTATTCAGATCCTACAGATATGCTACGACTTCAGAATATTATGCAAGCACGACGTCGGGGAGAGGCAGTAAGGGTTCCCACACCATATGTTATGTTGATACATTAGAAACCAGTGCAAAAGGTAAGTTATGACAAAAGATATAACCCAAGAGAGGTTAAGCAGAATATAAATATGAGTATGGACTAACGAGTAGTTATTAGTTGATTCAGGAAGAGCATAGTTATGGCTAGACAAGAGGGTATCAGATAAATCAGCAGATCATGCAAGATAAACGTAGTGAAACTCAGCATAGGAAATTTAGTCTCGTAGATATGGCATCGTAATCCTTGAGAAATATTTACATAGGAGTTTGGGTAGTAAAAGGTACCGTATAAGTGTTACGAAAATAAAAAAGAGTGCCACTAGAGAGACAATCAAAGATTCAATTTAGAAGCAACCCTACGAGCATAAGGGCGTGGAGGTAAGTAACTAAGGGTAATGATAGGTGAGTAAGAACATTAGAAATTCTGTGGGGTATACAACGTAATAAGATCGAAGTTGTACAAGAGTCAGAGGGTCTTCCCTAAGTACTGCAATGAAAGACTAGCTGAGAAAATAAGGAAAAACACTTCAACCTAAGCATAGTAACTTGAAGAAGAAATGGTCTTGTAACTGCAGTCTCACTACAACATTGTATTCACTCCATAAGAAAGTGGCACCTATCGTGGCTAATGAACGAGAAGTAAAAATTGAATGTAATATTTGAGATCATATGGGTTGCACAAAAGTTCCAGTATGTGTGGGCACTAGGATAAGCCAACTATTAATGCAACAAGTGGCAAAAAAGGCCAGGAAAAGTAATTGCTTACATTTAAAGACTGCTGAGAAGGCATGAAAAGAATATCGATCTATGACCCAGAGGTAGTTACGCCATTGACGCACTTAAGATCTCACAGTATTATCCACGCAACACATATGTTGACATTCTTACAGTTACAAGAGACTGTGGTATAAGTTAAAAGAAAGGATTGAGCCCATGTCACATACAAAGGTTTGAATTGTTAGAAGATTATAACATGGATGTTACATAGCAGACACAAAAGGCTAATGTAATAGCTAATATCCTAATCCACAGTTTGGAAGAAAGCTTAAGCCTACATAAAGGCTAAGAGAGAAGAGAAAGCTTGAGAGTTACAATAGCTAAGTAAATTAGGAGTCCAATTATTAGACCCATATGATTATAGAAAATCAGAACATTGCAGAATCACCATTAATAGCAGAGGTTCCATAGAGATAGTACAATGGCTATATTCTGTAACAGCTCTATGATAGAGCCAGTTAGAAAAGTACCAGCCTCACAAAAAGTCAGTATGAAGCTCCCGCCGAATTGTGTATGCACTAGAGGTGCATGTATTAAAGTAGAGATTTAAGGTGTGAACGTGAATTCCACCTATGTGGAAGGGAGGTTATGAAAGAGATAGAAAATACGATACGACATTTAAAGGTAAGTAAGGTAAAGGTGAAGAAGGTACAAGATACTCAAGAGCAGAAGGTTGAGAATAGTGCATACTTCAGATAGAGGGCTAGAAGCACTGTGATTTAGTATCCACACATGATAGTTCTGTCGTCAGTTGCATATCTTCTAGCCTATAATTTCCATTTACCGAGAGATCTAGTTAAGAGAGTAAAGAAGAGTTAGAGATAGCATAATGTCTCGCTTGAGGTTCTAGAATAACATAAGGAAATCTATGGTGCTATAAAGTTAAAGGAAGGTTGTGAGTAGTATAAATAGATATATGTAAGTCGCAAGCTAAAGTATGGTTGAGCAACAAGGTTTTAGGTAGACATGAGTAAGGATAAGAAAAGGTGATTGAGAAGGTGACGAGAATTGGTAAGGCCTCAAGATTAAGCCTATCAAAACAAGAGAGATGATGGTTTCATAAGTTATATAAAGCTCTGTATAGCCTAAATGAATTCGGAGTAATTTAAGACTAGGAGCATTTAGAAGAGATGGAATGGTTCCCTAGTAGTAGAATAAGGGGTTAATTGTGATAAATGATAAGAGGATGACATTTAGGTCTTCGATTAAGTATTGATTCAAAGAGAAGGGATTTCATGACCTGCATTGGATTAGAATACCCCCATAAGATGAATCACATTGGGATGCTATGAAATATGATTGTTGAGGTATAATATCGCCCCTAGGTGGATCAGGACAAATAACTTCAGATGTTCCCTGATGATACATGAGACCTAATGACAATGTAGTATGTAAAAGGTTTCAAGTTATCGATGGTAAATTATAGATCAACACTAAGGTGAATAAACATAAGAGGGGTAAAAGTTATAAATGATGAGATGAGATTAGTCCATAATTTTTAAGATGAACAGTACTGAGGAAGCATTAAAGGACTTAGATTTATAGATATAGGATAAGTAACAAGATATTAACCTAGAGTTGGGTATCAAACCTCGGTAATAATAAACCGATGTAAGTGTTATAGTATAGATGACCTACCTAGATGCAGTAAATCCAATAAGGATAGATAACCGAGGCTATGAAATAAAATATAGAAATAGTTGTAAGTTCGACAAAGTACCAAGAGAAGGACTTCAGTACACCTATAGATGCTTAGAGGGACAGCTTGCCATAGTTCTGTATATATTCACAAAGTGAGGCCTAGAGATTGGCTAAAAGCCGGAGGAAATAGGAGAGAAGAGTTGCATAGGTGCATGTACAAGGATAGAGTCATACAAGCTACATGACAGAAGGTATAAACAATTATGAGATTGGAGGAATTCCGACCACATATCGTGGTGTGAGAAAGAGGCCTAAATGGGGGAATTCCCTGGCCTTTGGATTTATTCATAGAATAGCTTCCTAGAGCGCAAGGAAAATATTAAGGTATTCGTAATAGATATAATTTAAGAGACTGATAAGCGCGTCAGTCAACATAAAGGGGGCTATAAATTTGTTACACCCCTTGTTTTCGTACGTAAAAGTATGTCACAAGTCAATTGATGTATGCTATGAAATAATATCATATGTGAAAGTATATAAAGTAAGTTAATCATGATAACTTTGAGGTTACAAATACTTAATATCAAGAATACGAAGTACCAAGAGGGTTTGAAGGCTTAGAAGCTAAACGAATTGAAGAAATTAAGTTTCGTCAAAAGTCGACAAGTGGGGAATGTTGTAACATAAGCTTTTGGGGTGAGACTAGGGTGCTTAACATGATAAGTAGGATATGTTATGATTTATGTTATTCGTATGATAGTCGTGTGTTATGTTTTAAAGTCAACCGAGTTGTGGAACAAAAGTCGATGAAAATCATCACAAGTTACGTTCATATGTTTTACTGAACTTTGGGTCAAATATAATTGCAATTTTATCCCAATATACTTAGAGTTACGGGGTGTTACCCCCATAAAATTGAAGATCTATGAGTCTATTTTCTAACTCATTAAACCATTTTTAAATACGACATTAGAATAGAGATATATGTGCATTTTTGTGAGACTGTGCAGATTGCTAGGTGACAAGTAGAAGTGTCACCTACTTGCTTAAATGAGAGGATTAAATATGCCTAAAAGGGCTATTTAAGGTCGGCTAAAGAGCCCATTTAAGGTCTTATCTCCTGAAATATAACAATCATTATATATAACAATAACCAGGCATATACCCCTGCAAAAATCCTCCCAAAAATTGCACAGAAACCCTAATTAATTTTCTCTCTTTTTCAAGTTCTAGTTGGAGGAAAAACCTAGAGTTGGAAGAACCAAGATAGGACCTGAGTCATTCAAAAAATAAGGTAAGTTTATTTCTCTATTTCATCCATTTTTTTCTGCTGGAAAGGTACGGGAAGTCATTCTATAATTGTAAGAACTCACAGGACGGTGATAGGAAGTCGTGAGTTCGAGTTATTCAACTTGTAGTGGACTGTTTTGTGTTGTTGTATTGCGTGTTTTGCTATTGTATTAGGGAGTTTTGGAGGAGAAAGGGTGTGGATAAACACCACCTAAATGCAGGGTGGTGGACAGGTCGTTCGCCGTGACATTTTCGGGCTGTTTGACACTACTACGGTGGTCGTTTTGTCTATGAAGAGATTGGGGTGTGTTGGGATGTTTTGTCATTTTTTGCGGTGTATATAAGGTTAGAAACAACGTATATATGTTGTTATTGTTGTGTTCTTGTGTTGTTGGTGTTATCTTTAATTTGGAGGAAGTAAGGATTATAGGGGAGATGCTACCCGTTTTAATACAAAATAATCTTGTCGATCGTTGTGCGATAGTTGTACCTTTCCTAACTTAATGATAGTATTATTATCATTGTTGTAGATTAGGGTGCGAAGAGGTTAGTTAAATGCGGTGATTGGAAATATTATGATAAGGTATGTTAAGGCTAAACCTTTCATTCATTTTGGCATGATCTAGTAACTACATATGTTTGATAACGAGACATAAAGAGAAGTTTATGTGAACAACTATTTTTTGACCACACCCAAATTCTATACTATTTTCGATGTAAATATT
>ML347721.1:0-19567 GCA_005239505.1 Nicotiana paniculata | reverse complement strand
GAAAACTTTCTCAGGGTCTGATAAGGGTTCAACTACTTCACCAGTCCTTGATGAGTTTCTAGGTATGCACCTGCACACGTTAGCAAACGTTAAACTTTCTACGTAAACGAGGGTTGTTTTTAAAGAAAATTGATTATATTTCAGAATTTTATATTTATTTCAACTCAATTGATAATACCGTTAATTCCCCGGCAATGGCGCCAAAATTTGATCACGCTCAACTATGTCTAATAAAAGAATAAACGGACGTTGCAAATATAATCCGGGGTATTATGCCCAGAGTCGATCCCACAGGGAATTTACGTATCAATCAAGTCTTTAGAATACGCAACTTTTACTCAATCAATTCTCTCAAGACTTTTTAATATAAATTGGTGATGTTTTACTAATTCTACTGACAATAATAATAACTAGCAATTACTAACAATGTGTTGTAAATAATGATGATAAAGGTCTAAGGTTATGGTTTCCCCCGTTGGTGAACTTACTTCTCGGATACTTCTTATAGCTTGATTAGTTGTCTCTATCAATCATGAACACTCTATCTACCATAAATCTCTCTCAAGTAATTATGATAATTTACTAGACGCACTCTCTCAAGTTACGCTAGCTAGATTGCATTACAGTTCACTTTAGATTGCACCCGAGATATCGTTATCTCTAATCCAACCTCTAAACCCTCGGTTATCACTTTCGTCATACCCTGGGAGTGGTTNGGGTTCCACCAAAACCCTAGATTAAGAAAGTTAGCTACTCATATTCATAAATATCAAATCTAAAATAACTTGCATAATTGAATTACAGAGTAATGAACTAAGGAGATAAAAATCAATGTTTTTGCTTTGCTGAGTAGTAATCCACAGGTTTTTCTTCACTTTGATGACTTCCTCTCTTCCAATTCTCTTCAAGTTATGTTTTTGGGGTCTATTTATATGTTTGGGATAAACCCTAAACGTTAGGAGACTTCTATTCCAACCGGGAGACACTTAAACTCTTCAAAATATCGAATTTATCCGGAATAGGGGCCTGGCATTTGGGCCCTGGCGCCTGGCTAACGCCAGGCTAAGGCTGGTGTTTCAGCTCTAACGACTGGCTAACGCCAGGCAGGGTCAGGCATTTCAACTCTAACGCCTGGCTAATGCCAGGCAGGGTCAGGCGTTTGGGCTCTAGCGTCGGGTATAGCCCGGTGCACTCCTCCTCGCCTCTTGAGCGTATTTTTGATGTATTTGCATCCATTTAGCTCGGTTTCCATCTCCAATTCACCTACACATGAAATAGACTCTATTATGCACATAAAAAGTGTATTTTTATCATTAACGCACATAAAATGTAGGGCATATAACATGTAAAACTATGAATTCTAGCCTCGCATCACAACCTCTTCTGCTACGGAATTTTGAGGGTCCTCCTCAAAATTCTGCCCCAGCTTAATGGGTGAATGTCTATGATTGTTGCTCGTGTGGCGATTGGCTAATCTTGCTTCAGAATTTTGAGGGTCAAGTTTCTGCCCCAGTTTCCAATTGCGGGGGAAAATGAAATTTTTATTGAATTGTGACCGAGCACATAGGGCTGCCTACGTATCCCCTCTTAAACGGGAATCAATTCAGGCGTAGTTCAATTTACATCATTGAGAAAGCATAACGATTATACATAGTAGCATTTGACTGCATCTGAATTAATTGGCTTTGGCCAGACTTCTCCGTCCATTTCTGCGAGTATAAGTGCTCTTCCTGTCAGTACCTGGTGAACCATGTACGGACCCTGCCAGTTGGGAGAGAACTTTCCTTTGGCTTCATCTTGATGTGGAAAGATCTTCTTCAGCACCAGCTACCCCGGTGTGAACTGTCTAGGCTTGACTCTCTTGTTGAAGGCTTGGGTCATTTTGTTCTGATAGAGTTGACCATGACAGACTACATTCATTCTCTTTCTGTCTATGAGGGCTAGTTGCTCATAATGGCTCTTTATCCACTCTGCATCGCTGAGCTCAGCTTCTTGTATTAGAGATGGAATCTCAACTTCGGCAGGAATAACAGCCTCAGTACCATAAGCTAGCATATAGGGAGTTGCCCCTGTTGAGGTGCGAACTGTGGTGCTACATCCCAATAAGGCAAATGATAATTCTCGTGCCACTACTTGTGCCTTTCTATCATCTTTCTTAGTATCTTCTTGATGTTTTTGTTGGCAGCTTCTACAGCTCCATTCATCTGAGGTCTGGAAGCTGTGGAATTCTTATGTTTGATCTTGAAAGCCTCGCACATAGCTTTCATCAAGTCACTGTTGAGATCGGAACCATTGTCGGTGATGATTGACTCAGGAATCCCGAATCGACAAACAATATGGTCGCGAACAAAGTCTGCCACGACTTTCTTAGTCACTGCTTTGTAGGATGCTGCTTCGACCCATTTGGTGAAATAGTCGATGGCTACCAGAATGAACTTGTGTCTGTTGGAGGCGGCAGGCTCGAGTGGTCCAATAACGTCCATGCCCCAGGCGGCGAACGGCCATGGTGAGCTTGTTGCGTTGAGCTCGTTTGGAGGTATCTTTATCATATCTGTGTGTATCCGATAACAGTGGAATTTTCGGACATACTGGGTGTAGTCAGTTTCCATAGTCATCCAAAAGTAACCAGCTCGGAGTATCTTCTTTTCCAGAACACAACCGTTCATATGCGGGCCACAGGTCCCAGCATGAATCTCCTCTAGCAGCTTGGATGCTTCCTTTGCATCGACACAGCGTAATAATCCCAAATTGGGAGTCCTCCTATATAGGATTCATCCGCTGTGAAAGAAGTTGTTGGATAGTCTTCGAAGTGTGCGTTTCTAAGTGGGATTCGCAAGCTCTGGGTAATCTCATTTTGCCAAATACTCCTTGATATCATGAAACCAAGGATTTTTGACTGCTTCCTCTCTGACATGGACACAATAAGATGACTGATTATGGATCTTTACGGGAATAGGATCAATGAAATTCTTGTCGGGGTGTTGGATCATTGAGGACAAAGTAGCCAATGCATCGGCAAACTCATTCTGGATTCAGGGGACATGCCGAAATTCTATCTTCATGAACCTCTTTCTTAATTCCTCTACGTGGTGCAGATACGGCAGTATCTTGGAATTCTTGGTAGCCCACTCTCATTGTACCTGATGTACCAGCAAATCTGAGTCACTAATCACTAACAGCTCCTGGACATTCATGTCAATGGCCATGTTGAGCCCTAAGATACAGGCTTCATACTCTGACATATTGTTGGTGCAGGGGAATCTGAGTTTGGCAGATACCGGATAATGCTGACCGATTTCTGATATTAGGACTGCTCTAATGCCAATTCCCTTGAAGTTCGCTGCTCCATCGAAGAACATTTTCCAACTGTCATAGGATTCTGCAGTGTCTTCTCCTATGAATGTTACCTCTTCATCAGGAAAATACATTTTCAGAGGTTCGTATTCCCCATCTACAGGGTTCTCAGCAAGATGGTCTGTCACTGCTTGTTGCTTGACTGCTTTCTGAATCACATAGATTATATCGAACTCACTCAGCAGGATTTGCCACTTGGCTAGCTTGCCAGTGGGCATGGGCTTCTGAAGATGTACTTCAATGGATCCATTCTCGATATGAGATACGTTGTGTAGGCACATAAGTAATGCCTCAGCTTCTGATCTACCCAAGTCAAAGCACAACAAGTGCATTCCAATAGAGAATATCTAGCCTCGTGCGGAGTGAACTTTTTGCTGAGATAATAAATGGCTTGCTACTTTTCTCCTATTTCATCGTGCTTTCCCATAACGCAGCCGAAAGCTCCATCTAACACTGCAAGGTAGAGTAACAGAGGTCTACTTGGCTCAGGCGGTACCAAGACTGGTGGTGTTGACAGGTATGCCTTGATTTTGTCGAAAGCCTTTTGACAATCATCGGTCCACTTTGTTGCGGCGTCCTTCTTCAGCATCTTGAAGATCGGCTCACATATAACTTTAGATTGTTCTATGAATCGGCTGATGTAATTAAGTCTCCCCAAGAAACTCATCAAATATTTCTTGTTCCTTGGCGGTGGTAGTTCTTGAATGGATTTGACCTTTGACGGATCCAATTCTATCCCTCGGTGGCTGACAATGAACCCGAGCAACATTCCAGTAGGAACCCCGAATGCACACTTCGCGGGGTTCAGCTTCAGATTGTATTTTCGCAACCTTTTGAAGAACTTCCTCAAATCTTCTATGTGGTCAGTGTCTTTCCTAGACTTGATAATAGCATCATCCACGTATACCTCGATCTCCTTGTGAATCATATCGTGGAAGATGGTGGTCATAGCCCTCATATAGGTGGCCCCTGCATTCTTCAGGCCGAATGGCATCATCTTGTAACAGTACACTCCCCACGGCATAATGAAAGTCATTTTCTCAGCATCTTCCTCATCCATCCAGATCTGATGATAACCAGCGAAGCAATCCACGAATGATTGTAGTTCATTCTTGGCGCAATTGTCAATCAGGACATGTATATTTGGCAAAGGGAAGTCATCTTTTGGACTAGCCCGGTTGAGATCCCGGTAGTCGACACAGACAATGACCTTCCCATCCTTCTTTGGTACTGGAACAATGTTGGCTAACCATGTCGGGTACTTAACTACCCTGAGAACCTTGGCGTTGATCTTCTTGGTGACTTCTTCTTTGATTTTCAAACTCATGTCGGGTTTGAACTTCCTGAGCTTTTGTTTTACCGGTGGATACATTGGATTGGTTGGTAATTTTCAGCCACAATAGACGTACTTAGACCAGTCATGTCGTCATACGACCAAGCGAATATGTCCTCATACTTCTTAAGAAATTTTGCATATTCTTTCTTTTCTGACAGCGACAAATGAATGTTGATTTGTGTTTCCTTGATGTTTTTTGAATCTCCCAGGTTGATGATTTCAGTCTCGTCCAGGTTGGACTTGGGTCTGTTCTCAAAATTCTCAACTTCTTTGACAATCTCGTCAGGTATGTCATCTTCTTCTGAATCCACGTCTGTTTGTTGCGTTGTCTCGTTGCATGTCACACTCATTGGTTCATCAAAACATGTAATAGTAATGTTTTATAGGTAAAGTAATGAGAGAAAAATAATAGCAATAAATATTGATTCATAATTTAAAAAATGCTTTTGATAAATTGAACGATTGTTTTGAACATTGAAGATCTTATTACCGGAATTAAAATGCGAAAAAGTAAATCATTTTGTAAAGAAAATAATGAATAGCGCTCGTTTTAGCCTTGCTACCCCGAGGCTCGTCGGGCTTTGGTTGTCCTAACAGTCTAATTCTTGAGGTACGTCCCTCTGCTCACAGCCTGTATGGAAGGGCCTTCCTCCCCCTCCTCCTCGAGAATAACACAGTAGTCCATATCACTGTCCTCCAGAAACAAGTTCCTCATTGATGCAAGTGCTTTTTCTTCGTCTGATCCATAGATAACGTCGGCCTGTTGGAAGGTCTGCTCCAGATGCGGTATTGGTTGCTCCAAATGGTAATAAGTATCGCGCCATGGTGGCGACCAGTTTTTGAATTCTTCCCAAGTGTATTCGTATCCCAAACCGAAAGTGATGTTGTGCTTCTTGAGTTTGATAGGTTTGGAGATCCCTTGAAGGTTCTTGTCGAGCCCTTTACCTGGCTCACACCCTCGCCAATTCATCATACTTGGGATCTTGCTATCCCACCATTTGTCTTTGTCGATAGCGTTGACCCGTTCAATGTGGTGGTAAGTTTCTCCACCCAGCTTCCTTCTTCCTTCAATCACCAGAATAGTCTGGCGACTGTGGGTTTCTACCATCGCCATGAATAATCACTTCTTGTTGGTCCCACTCGAACTTCACAGCCTGATGTAATGTTGATGCTACGGCCCCAGCAGCATGGATCCAGAGTCGCCCTAATAAAAGGTTGTAGGACGCTGGCACATCTATCACTTAGAAGTCAACCTCGAACCAGGTTAGTCCCTTGCAAGCATAGGCTTATCTCAACAATGGTGGACCTTTGAGATACATCGAAAGCTTTCACATTGATTTCTCCATCGTTTATCTCATGCAGCCCTTTACCCAATTTCTTGAGCGTTATCAACGGACAGATGTTAAGACCGGATCCTCCATCGATCAGGATTCTAGTGATGAGATAATCTTCGCATTGCACAGTGATGTGCAGTGCTTTGTTGTGACCCAGCCCTTCACGTGGCAGCTCTTCCTCATGGAAATTGATCTTGTGGCTTTCTAGCACTTGGCCTACCATATTAGCCATTTCCCCGCTAGTGATGTTGTTCGGCACATAGGCTTCATTCAACACCTTCAATAAAGCATTACTGTGCATCTCGGAATTCTGCAGCAAAGAGAGGATGGATATTTGCGCTGGCGTCTTGTTTAGCTAGTCGATGAACGAATACTCATTGGCCTGTAATTTCCTCCAAAGGTCGTCCGGACCTGTCTCGATAATGGGAGGCCGAATTGGAAGCCTACTTGCTGGATTCAACCAGATGTTCAGGGGTATAGACTCTACCAGTTCTTGTCATACCCTGCGCTGCAACAGCTTCTTCAGTCTTGACTTTTCCTTTCCTTCTCGCCTCGGTTGTATAGTCCCATGGTATAGCATTTGTATAGAAAGGTGGCGTGGTCGATATCGCCACCGTGATTGGCACATCTACCCTCACTTCGAATGGAACATGTTCCTGGGGTGGTAAGGTGGCAACCTCAAATGGTGCAGGTACATTTTCGGGAGACACGAACTCAACTTCAATCGATACCGGTGTCTTTGCGGGTGGCGCCGCTTCATACTCGAGAGGTACGGACATATTTACCTCAGCATCCGCAGACGGATGAATTTGGACTATGATTGGGTTGAGAGTAACCGTTGGCTTCTTTGGGTTATCACCTTCCACGATCAACCCGATTGCCCCTCGGGGACCCAGTCGTCTTCTATTTTAATCAAGTGGATGCCTCACCCTTATGGTCCAGAAGAGGATTGTTGCGGACTTTTGGAGCGGATTCCTTTGCCACGATGACCTTGTTGTCAATCAAGGAGTGTATCTTGTCCTTCAAAAAGCAGCATTCATCGATGGTGTGTCTCTTCATGCCGGAGTGGTATGCACAGGACTTGTTTGGGTTGACCCATTGAGAAGGATTCTCAGGGGTTGCAGCAGGGATGGGGGTGACATAACCAGCAGCTTTGAGTTTCTCATACAGCTGGTCGATGGGTTCAGCGATGGCGGTATACTGTTTTGGAGGTCTGCTATCAAAATTAGGACGAGGTCTAGGGAAGTTTTGGCGTGTAGGGGGTGATTGGAAATAGGATGGTTGAGAATTGTAAGTGTGGTAGACAGGAGCGAGTTGAGAGTATCTAGGTGAAGCATGTCGATATGTCGGTGGTGGAGGTGATTGATAAGTTTGTGGTGGAGGTGATTGATAAGTGGGTGGTGGATCTTGGTATGAGGGTGAGGGTGCTTGGTAATTTGGGGTTGGTTGATATGTGAGTGCAGGTGTTGGGTAAGTTTGGTATTTAAGTGGGGATTTGGTTCTTTGTGCAACCATCACGGCTCCCGCGTCTCTTTTCTTAGACACACCACCAGACTACAAAGCCTTATTTGTAGCTTTCAAGGCCTCAAAATTCGTGACCATACCAATTTTAATACCCTCTTCGATTCTCTTCCCCAGCTTGATAATATCAGAGAATTTGTGGTTCTCGATCATCATCAATCATTCATAGTACTGCGGGTCTTGAGCCCGAACAAAGAACTTGTTCATTTGTTCCTCTTCTAAGGCGGGTCTGACCTTGGCAGCTTCGGACCTCCAGCGAGTAGCGTACTCGCAAAATGTCTCTGTGGGCTTCTTCTTCAAATTCTGAATATAGAACACATCTGGTGTGTTCTCTCTGTTGAACCTGAATCTGTCCATAAAGTCAGATGCCATGCTGACCCAATTCGACCATTTCTTGGGATCTTGGCTGATGACCAAGACAACGCATCTCCTTTCAAACTCCTCATGAACAGCTTCATGCAGATCCCTTCATCCTTCCCTACTCCAACCAGCTTGTCACAATAAGTTCTCAGATGGACCCTTGGATCACCTGTACCATAAAACATTTCAAACTTAGGAGGTTTGTATTCCTACGGCAGTTTGACATCGGGCTGTATGCAGAGGTCTTCATAGCTCAACCCTTCGACTCCCTTGATTCCCTCGACGCCTTGAACCCAGCTGGTCAGCTTCCTAAGTTCATCGGCCAAGTTCTTGATAAGCAAGTCCTTTTTGTCAGACTCATGTGTGCATGTGATAGGGGGAGTGGAGAGTGGCATGGTCTCCACGTAGATGGGATTGTTATGGTGGCCTGGAGCATGAGTGTGGAAATGGTCATTTATGGAGTTCTGAGGTTCTGGGATAAACAGTGGAGTGTTATTTGGAGTGTGGCAGGCGTTGCATTACGCTGGAAGAGTTTGATTTTTTGGTGGGGTGTTGTGATAATGAGTTGCGGGATGATCTTGCTATTTTGGGATGTTTTGAGGAGGTGTAGGATTCTGGATGTTGACGTCTGGGACGTTGAGAGAGAATGACTGGTTTTCCAGATTCTGAACTTGATCAAGATCTTCTTGAAACTTTGACAACTTCCGTTCCAGTTGCGACACAGTTTCATTCTGAATCCGTATACCCTGGCCATCAGTGGCCTCTACCCGTTCAACCATATTCTCATTTCTGTTGTTGCCTAAATCTTCTATTTTATTTTTGCCTTTGTTCTTGCCTTTGGGAGGACTAAGAGAAGGAGAGGGTAGAGGGCCCCTGGATCTTGTAAGATAGGATGATGATGCCAGAGTGCACGAACTAACCTTTGGGGAGGGGAATAAATAAATAAAGAAAGAGGAAAACAAAAACAAAAGGTAGCCAAGTCAGTGAGGATTATGAAAACTATTGCGGTATTTAAACACATAGTGCGGGAATGTAAAGCGCGTCCTAATTTGGGGACCTATTTTGTACCCGAGGTAGGCCTAGCGACAAATTGATTTGGAGAACTTAAGATGCTAAATGCCTCATTTTATTTATAAGAAAATAGACGAATCCCAAAACGACACTAAATAAACAGGAAGTAAAGGTTACTAATGTCCATTGGCCTTATTACATTGATAAAGTAAAAGAAATACATTCCTATCTACTTGGTCCTAGAAGGCCCTTCCCCAGACTCGGCATTCTTGCTTCCCTCCTACAGTTTCCCCAACTCGTAAAGTCCCAGCAACAGGTATGCTCTGGCTAGATGTCCTCCTTCGGTACCTTCAGCCTTTTGACAATCTTCAACCCTTTTGAGAAATTTTTCCTCCAGCTCCACTATGCCTCGCTCCAAATACCCTAACCTTTTGTTGGTGCTGATAGCCATATCTTTCCATTCCTCGATCAGTTTCTTGCTAGACTCATGTATTTTGTGGTGCTCATCCTCACACTCACCGATCCTCTTGCGCAGCTGGTTGTATTTGACTTGTGCCTCGGCCTTTTCTTCTATAATCCTGTGGCCCTGAAGGAACCCTGGCTCGCTCAGACCACCCCAATTTTCTGCCAACCAACCAGGATAGAAAAGGGTATGGTGTCCTTCTCCATTACAATTTTTCAGTGCCACATGTGCTGGGCTTGGCACTAGTGAGGACTATCGTCATTTTGGAAGTCAGCTTGAAGATGGCTCATTTTGTCGACCCTGGGTATGACTTGCTTCCTACCCGCTTGCCTCATAACTCGAAGAGGGATGTAAGGGTATGTTCCTCTTAGACCAATTAGTATTAGGAACGGTGCATCTCTGGAACGGGCGATGAACTCCTTTGTCGGAAACCACTCGAACATCCACTGAACCTGTTCTTCAGTCAGATTATCAAAGAGCTCGACCCATCCTTTGGCATTCTCAGGCTGAGAAAACATGTCGGGGATGTAATTCATTCGCTTTGGATGGTGGAAAGCGATGTGGTCATCCCAAACTCTTCGATTAATTTCTTGTCGGTATTCGCTCTTTTGGAGATGTTCCATGAGCCAAAGCTGAAGTAGTAGATTGCATCCTTCGAAGTGTCTTGCCCCTCGTTGAAACTTTTCCAAGGCTCGATATATGTCTGCAATGATCATGGGTACAATGCTGATGTTTTGCCCACCAATTCCTTCCATTAGTGTCTTGGTTACCATGGCTAGTCTAGTGTGGATTCTCTCCTTCTTTATTGGAAACACAATCAGCCTTAAGAAGCAAAACATGAAGATGAATACTCTACGATGGATGTGTCCCAAGGATGTGATGGCAAACTCGTCGTGGTAGGTACGGTATGATTTGCTATGGATGTTCCTTTCGTACAAATAGTCAAAGGGATGTATGACTCCTTTAAGCATACCAGTTTTTGCATTCTTCCTCAGACCCATCATTTTGAGGAAACATTTGCATGTGCGGTTCTCAGGAATTAGCAACCCCAGGGTTTCCCATACTAGGCCGGCCAGTCCTCCTATTTCCTCCAACAAAGGTGTCATTTCAATGTCCCCAAACCGGAACACGGACCTTTCACAATCCCAGAACAGGGTAGCAGCCTTTATTATCATGTTGTTAGGCTGGATTTCTAGGAGAGATCGTAGATTGCCCAAGTATTTTCTGACGAGAGTTTTGTCACTAGAATGCAAATCTTCCCACCAACTTAGCAATCTTGGATGGATATTGGAGACCATGCCGAATCGGGGGACTTCGTGCCTCATATTTCTGCAAGGCAAACAGGATTATACCCTGACCCCCACCAGACTCTACTATTTAACATCAACAATTAGCATAAAGAATTTAGTTCTCCAAATAAATGCACAGAATGTGATGATGTCCGTTTGGGTTTAGGGAAACCTAGTGGACTTTTGGATAAGGCAATCTTAAAATCTATCGTGCGGACCACACTTTAGCCTGGCTAGGTTTGACCATGATGCATGAAACAACATAACGGAGTAAGGTTTCTATGGGGTTTTAGACTGGTACCCTTGAGCGAACAACTCAAGGGGGAAAGGCACGGAACCATCAACTGCACCGCTGATCGACTAGTTTTACCACAAATAAGCCTTTCCGAATTTAGGGGTAATAATATAGGAAGAGCACAACCACTCATCAAGCGTTGCTATAGTATTTTGTTTGGCACGAGTGGAGAATGAATGTTGAGCATGATTATGCAATAATAAATAAGCATTAAAAGCATGTTGTCATGTATTTGCACGTTAGGAAAGCAGTAAATACAACTGTTATGAAAGAGACATGTCAGTTTTGCCTTTTGGAAGGAATAAATATTCGAAAGAGATAAACAATTAATTGCACATAGAGGGGGAAAAAGTAAAGGAGCAAATATCAAACAAAGCATACTCGGACAAATTCACAAAGCGGTTTGTAATGGTAAAAGCCTACATCCCCAGCAGAGTCGCCATGCTGTCGCGCCCCCTTTTTCCTCGCCTTTCGGATCGGTCAGGGTTTTTGACATTTTTGGACAACTCCTTTAAGGAAGAGTGAAGAGAGGAGAGTCGCCACCTAACGGGTTTGAGGTGCGTTAGGGCACCTAAGGGTTTTATCTACAACTAGGTTGTTAACCAGAGACAGAGTAAGGGCTTGAAATTATCTTAAGGGGAAAGTGTTAGGCACCCCTCAGGATCCACAAGTGTGGTTCCCGGCCAAACAGGTTTTGTGAATTTTGTACAATTAGCAAATAAACAAATATGGATCAAATAGAAGGGGATTTAGTCTAAGTACACATAGGTTTAGAAACAGTTAAAGTTAAAGCTAGATTTTGAAAAGAATTACAATCTAACCATGTTTATGGGAATAAAGGGGTTCCTAGGTTTGTTTATAATATGGATCACATCAATGCAATACCCGGTATGACACTCCTCGAAGAGGGGCTACACGTGGTAGTAGCGCACTGGTCATCATATCCATATTCTACCCTTTCCCACCCCGTGAAAATAACTAAATCGAGTGTTGGTCTCGACCTCTATAGCATGATGTTACCCGTCCCTTCCTATCAGTCCCGGAGGAATTTAAGACTTCTATCCTATAAGGGAGGTACTAGGCAGACCCTCAAGTTTTAAAGGTAAAAATTACTAAGGCAACACATAATAAAACATATAGGACTTCAATTAAGGGGATCATGGAAAGAAAATCAAAGGCTCAAGTATACCTCCACGCATAGTACACATAAACAGCATGACTCATACACAGTTAAGGTCCAGATTCAGGTTCAGATCCTGAGCATGGTATCTAAGTGATAACACAAAGACAAATTTATTGCATAACTCAGAGAGGAAGTCTTAATCAGGCTTGCCTGCTGGTTTTAAACATGCTGACAGTTGAACACTAATCACAAAGTACAGTTCTGGTTTTATTTCTTGTAACAGATTTCCTAAGTCTTGCCTAGGTGTAAAATAGCATGCAACAGTTGTACCGCTTTGTTAAAAGGGTTTCATATTACCAATCCTAATAGCATGTGATTCTAAGTGTTTATCAAAGACCGGTTTCCCGCTTATTAGAACATGAATTGTTTTAGACATGTATATTTAAACTAGGTGTGATTTGAGTAAGTATGACCCTAAGGCTTGATTTCTAATGCAGCATGATAACTTAAACATGATTTTTCTAAATGAATGCAAGATCACAACATTATGCACAACTTCAGGAATAGCAAAGGTGACATATTTTAATCGTTGTTTACCTAGAACAGGACCTCTACGTGTATAGCATGACGAGACATGATTGCAGTTTTTGTTACCATTATTTATTCTAGGACAGGACTTCTAAATGAAGCTTCAGGACACGTTTATATGAGCAGAATCACATAATAGCAATTTACTTAATTATTTGTCCTATAGGCAGGATATCTAAGTGAGGGCAATGAATGATGACATGCTGAAAGGAAAACAGTATATATGAGCCTAAGTAGCATGATATCTCATGGCATGTCGTACCTAAACATGGCTGCTATTGCGCATAGAGAAAATAAACCTAGAAACATGGTCTCTACCCTTAATTATACTACAGCATGCATATCACCCACCCATTTTCACTATCCGACCCCATAGTTGTTTACAATTAATTATAGACCATTGAATATGAATTACACAACTGAAATAGAAAAAATTAAGAAGTTAACTATAGGGAGCCTACATAATAGGCCCAGATCTCCATGTCCTCAATGCCAAGTAATGTTTCACAGCCTTTTCATAATCCGGGTGTGTCCGCGTTCCCTAAGGACCTCAAGGGATCCCGAGCAGTGCTCACACCCAGATTTCATAGCCAAGATAGAGTAAGTGCAATGTGGAATGTCCAGCCTTCGTGTGTCAAAGATCAGAGGGAGCTCAAGGGTCCCAAGGCAATGCTCACACAGAGGGGGGCAGAATTTAATGATCTAAGAATAGAGTGAGAGTGCCCAACATAGTTTGAAAACATTGGATAAGAAAACAGTTTTGGAAAAAAGACTTAATGGGAATATAACAAAAGTTTAACTGGTTAAAAAAATTTGAAAGAACATGAACACCAATCTCAGAACCAAGGCAAATTCAGCATCACACAAAGGACCCAGAATGATCCAACAACCACAACAGGGGAAAGGGGGTTTGAGGGACACATAGGTGCAGAGTACTGAACATGTAACAGGTAGGAGCATGCATAAACAATCAGAGATCCTAAGGGTTCAGAGGATCAGTAGAGTATAGGATGAAACTAACATGGAAGTACCAACCAGTTTAAAACAGTAGAAGATGCTCTAATCTAATGTATCAAACATAAGCATGGAGATTCACATAAAGACATATTTGGAGTACGCAAAGACATGCTAGATGGATCCAAGATCCTAGTTAAATGTTGAACAACAGAATAGTAAGTAAAAGAAAATTAGAAACACAATGAACTGCAGCAGTAATAGAAACACGTTGGTTTGAGAACTGAAATCTGAATTAGAACATACCAGTGAGGTGAAGAAAGCAGTAACACAAACAGGAAGATAGGAGATGCACAGTAGTTAGCCTTGGCTTGCAGCCGGCTAACCTAGAGTAGTAGCAAAAAGAAGAGAGAATAGAGAGAGTAGCAAGTTTTTAGTTGTGAGAGAGAGACAGAGTTGAACAGTGTTGTTCGTGTCTTTGTGTTAGTGAAAGACTAGAGTATCTATAGTTGAAAACAGGTAGTAAAATAAGGTAAGAATCACAGTAGCATAATAATTGAGGGACTCGGAATCAATCCATCAGAAAATCAAGGCAAGTATTCTCTTAACTTAAGGGGATTAATTCAAACGGTAAGAACCAGTAGCATATAAGGCAAGAAAAGTCTGTACATGACTAATAAGGAAAGAGTCAAAGTTCAGTAAGCATAGGGTAGTCAATTAGGACTAAATTCAGAAAACTTCAATTAAGGAAATGATTCAGCGAGAATAAAGTACCACAAAAAATAAGGTAGGGTATTAGTCGATTCAAACAGACGGGGTAGATTTTTAGGGTTTTAAAAGAAACCCTTTCAATCAAACCATCAAATAAGGAAATCAGAATCAAATCAAGAGAGGGTTATGATTCTAGACTTAAACATATAAATAGAGAAGGACAAATAGTCGTAGCAAACAGGCAAGGTCAGCAATATTGACAGAAAGAGGCAAGAGACGAACAAATCCAGATGAATACAATCACACAGAGGTGATACAAGTAGTAAGAACCCATTCGAAGTATGGTAACCACAGAAACTTAACAAGAGTCAAGTAGTCAAGCTAACACAAAGAGCCAAGATAAAGAAGATCTTAAAAAATTAGAGCTTTTTAACATAGGCGAGTTAAAAATTAGTAAGAACATAGAATCAGTCAAGATAAGCAAGGAAAGAGGTTTAAACATAAAGAGAAAATCGGTTTAAACAAGTGTAGAAGAAACTCTGAGAAACCCTAACTTTAAAGAAAGTAAAAACGACTTAAAGTTGATGATTTTTACAAAGAGGTTTGAGAACAGTGTAGATGTTGGTCCCAACGCACACGCAAGTATACATGGTCGTACAAGTAATATAATGATAAATCGAATGTCGAACCCACAGAGACTTGTGTAGACTACTCACTAATTCACTATAATTTTTATTTACTCAAGCCAAAAAAAAAATCCAGGAATGTGACTATTTTATACTACGATTCTACGAAATAACTAATTATCAAGTAACAAGAGTATTGTTGTGTATTCAGTGAAGAAAATATTCCAGGTTTGTGATCAAGTCACCACTCATATTGCAATCTAATTAACTCTCCCTTTCATATAATTCACTCATGGTTGCTAATTAATCGATAAATGCTTTCATAGCCTTCTCCCGAAGCACTACTCGCATATTCTCAATAGATTAACGCCTATATTCCTATGAAATTAATCTATTATAATGCACTAAGATTACGATATTTAATTAAGAACAGTGACTAGGTATATTCCTATCCTAACCATAAATCCTTTCCCCTGAAGGGTTAAGATCGCGCTCTCTTCAATTCTTCTCTAATCTATATACGGCTTTCCCAAGCATAACACAGATAGTATATAGAACCTAACTGCTGGCCAGACAATTAAGCAATTAAACACATAATTGAAGAAACAACCATATATTGAGTGAAATATAATCAAGGTTAAGTTAATGTCGAATAACAATATTCATGGCTAAACCACAACCCCAGAACAATGGGTGTTTAGCCACTCATGCTAAAATCAAACAACTGCATAAGTGTTGAATTAATTGTAAATACTAGAAAAAGATAAAGAAAACTGAGAATCCTTCGGTCCCTAGCAATTCCGTGTGTATATCTTCTCCAAACTGGCATGAATACCTCAAAAATAATCTTAGACTTGCTTTTATACGTGTTGGGTAGGGTTAGGGCCGAAATAACCGTGTCCCGGACAAAATAGGAAAAATCCTCGTCACCGGTGCCCTGGCTAGCACCGGGCGCCCACCTGGGCACTGCCCCTCATAAACTTTCTGTCTCCAGCGCCCAGCCCTGCCTGTGGCGCCAAAAATCGCAAAATCGTCGGTTTCGTCGTTTTGGCTCTAATTTCGCGTGTTTCGCCCCCAATTGATCCTGAATTATTCCTAAACATAAAAACACTTCAAATTAATATAAATCATCACATTTAACATCTAAAGCTCACGAAACAAAATTAAAATATGAGGCGATATACATAGAAATCTATACATTTTAAGCTAAACATCAACACCCCACACTTAGACTCTTGCTCGTCCTCGAGAAATGGGACAATATACTACCCTTCAACACGTACGAAGTTCATTATCAAAGATCATTTTATTTTTCAATCACACACCTTACCCCTTGACTATGATCGATACCGGCAATCAAGTATGAATATACAAAATTTCACATTCTTCCCCTTCTTTAAACACGACCAAGTATAACAATTTAATCAATCATACCAACAACCTAATTGCAACCACCCAACCTCAAGAGTCAACTTGCAACCACTAAGCCCTCTCAATTCACGCACCCACCCAACAAGAAAGTTTACAACATTACCAATCGTTCATGAGATCATGTGCCCTCACCAACTACAAAAGAGTGAATATAACTAGTTCACACATTCAAATAAGCTTTTTGAATATAATTTAAGGACATCACACAATTTCACNGATAGATATAGGAATAGTGACTAACCCTCCTAAGCACTTTAATACACTACATTCACAATTCACACATATTCTTCTCAACCAATTCCCTTGCCACAACTCATATTCAACATAGCCCTTTTTCAATTAAACACTTCTATATTTTCACTAGCACAAATTAATAAAAATCGGAGGTGTGTATCTTCTTGTACATACTTTTACTATCATTTTTTTTTCTTTCTTTTTTTTCCTACACACACTCCATACATGAAGATTCAATGGCTAGTGACTTTTGAATATAATTTTAGTGCACAAATGGGCCTTTCCATGGCTCCACTCAAAAGCTACTCCCCAATATCTCAACTTACTTCTTTTAGCGACTAAGTGCCTTAGGAGGAAAAGGTGCAAAAATCTCAACTTAAGAACAAAATAGGAGTACTGCTTGTAATGTGGGTACCAAAGAAAAGGTGAAAAGGCTCAAAGGGGCTAGCAATGGAAAATTTAATTCTTATGTGACAAGCACATCCATGATCCAACAAGAAAAGTGTCTATGTCATCTCCTAGACTAGCATAACCTACAATTTCGCTTCGATTAACATTCAGGAAAAGTTCTAGACTACACAGGATAGCATAGAAAATCACTAAACCTCACTCACACATTGCACATGACTCAATCACAACGGTTTTATTCAACTCTCCAGTCAAGAAAGCACACATAATTGAGAGAATTAAGCAATATCACACTATGTAGCATACAAGTCAAGCAATTGAGATAAGGCGTCACACAGTAGGATATTTAATTTTCTTAGGAATCACAAATCAAACCAAATACAAGGGAAAGCAGAATGTACGTCATAACCTAATATGTCAGCACCAAACATGTCAAAGGGTATTTCTAAGTTACTCAGTTTCTTCCTAACTACTCTAACAAAAAATTTTAAGTTTAAGGTGCCCGGTTCGAGCTACACCCTTGGAAAAGAACCGGTGCCCAAAGAAAAATCAAGGGATACTACTTACCTATCCTAAGAAACAAAATAAAAAATATTTTTGGTGTTTTAAATCACACTTTATCCCTCAAGAAAATTGTCCAACAGATCCATCGTTGGGAAAAATCAGAGTTTTTTTCTAAAAAATGATAATTTTATACAATTACACCTCAGAAAGTAGTTTCCCCAGCCCACACTTATGTTATGCATAGTCCTCTATGCATGATCACAAAGAAAAACATTAAAACAAGGGTGAGAAATACTCCCTGAGACACTCTCGGGCCTAGCTCGGACATGATTCTCAATCTTTAGAGTCGGGATGACTCCACACTTAAGCTCAAACATGTCCCTCAGCTTCAACTTTGGGTACTCAGAATTCCCCTACTCTGCAAAATAAAAACAACACAAACTCGACACTAAAAAAAATTAAAAACATAATAGATATACAGGATGGGTTTCCTCCCAACAAGCGCCTTATTTATAGTCGTGGCACGACTCTTCTACTCTGCTCAGGCCGGGCGCTTTCTCTTCTTATTTCTCCCATGAAGCCTAGCCTTTTTGCATGCTCTTAACGGGTCTCCTTTTTCATCTCTGGATCTCTTCTTAATTATCTTTACACCCTCAAATTGCAACACCACCTCCTCTGGATCACCGCCATTCACATAAGGACTCTGCTCTATCTCCTTCACGTCGACCACAGTAATCATGCACAGGTCCTCATAATGCCTTGCGAGTTTAAGTGCCTTGTACACATTAAAAATGACCTCCTCATCATCAACTCTCATTTTTAACTTCCCTTCCCTCACATCAATAACTTCTCCACCAGTAGCTAAGAGTGGTTGCTCCAAAATAATGGGCACTTCCTCATCTGCCTCGTAATCAAGAACAATAAAGTCAGCAGGGAGAATAAACTTTCCCACTCGAACTAGCACATCCTTAATAATTTCTTCCGGCATAACTAGCGACCTATCTGCTAACTGTAAAGAGATTGTAGTACGTCTAAGCACCCCCAATCCGAGTTTCTTGAACAAAGAAGATGGCATCAAATTTATTCTAGCCCTTAAATCACACAGGGCTCTACCAACTTCTTGTTTTCCAAGAGACAAAGGAATTGTGAAACTCCCTGTATCCTTCAACTTAGGAGGAAGTTTACTCTGAACTCTGGAACTGCACTCTTCAGTAAGTGCAACTATTTTGAACTCTGCATGTCTTCGTTTATTTGCCACAATATCTCTGAGATACCTTGAATACTTAGGCACTTCTTGCAAAATTTCCACCAAAGGAAAATTCACACTCACTTGGCTCAACATATCTAGGAATATCTTGTACTTAGCATCATCTTTTTGCCTCTACGGTCTTTATGGAAATGGGGGTGGTGGCCTTGTTTCAATTACTGGCTCGGGTCCTTTAATATCTTTCTCATTCCCCTCAACTGCTTGGGAACTAATTCTCCTTCAGGATGAGCTGTATTGTTCTTTGTCTTTGGAGCTTCTTCTAGTATTCTTACATTTCTCAAGGTAATTGCATTGACTTGAGCCTTAGGATTAGGTTCAGTATCACTAGGAAGAGCTCCTACTGGTCTGGTATTTTGGGTACTAGCAAGTTTCCCCATTTGGCGTTCAAAATTTCTCATTGCTGCTGCTTGGGCCTGGTGATCAGCCATTATTTTCTGATTGAAAGCAAGTTGTTCGTTCATCATTCTCTTCATAATCTCCTCAAGGCTAGCTGATTGTTCAGCCTGAGGTAGTATGTATTGTTGTTGAGGTGCTTGAGGCCGATATTGATTCTGATTGCTTGATTTCCACCCCAAGAGAAATTTGGGTGGTTCCTCCAGTTGGGATTGTAAGTGTCCCCATATTGATTTGTTTGGCCTCGATTTGCATTACCCACAAAATATACAGACTCTGGATTTGCTGGGCATAGATTTCTGATGTGACCCTCTCCACAGACTTCACAAAATACCTGAATCTGTTGCACTGGTTGGGCCTGTTGC
>MDKI01103567.1:0-25723 GCA_005239505.1 Nicotiana paniculata | reverse complement strand
AGCATGTTATAGTATATGATATTGTATTCATTATTTGTATTATAACAGAGTTAATGAATTACACTCATTCATCACTAGGTTATAAGTCGATGAATCAATTATAACAGATTAACTGATATAGGTCGAGACGTTTTGTTATGAATATTCAACGATGCATCTGAGTAAGTTATAAGTCGATGATAGACTTGTCAAGATCCTAATTAATATATATAATTTTTCATCAAATATACATGTGTGTCATCGGTAATATACATGATTAATATACATGATTATAGAGGTTCTCATTAATATACATGATTATAGAGGTTCTCATTTAATCTGGTATGTCCATCAAGTAACCGATCGGACGGATGAGATTTTCTCATTATTAAATTTTTATTATGGGCCTTAATCCTATTGGGCCACCCATACATAGAAAAATCTTACAAATAAGTTTAGAAAACATCTCAGTTGAGAAAAGTGGAAGTACTAATTCAAGAAGCTTCACAATAAGTACTTTGACTGATCAACATGAGGCTGAAACAAGAGAATTTACACCTAAGGCTGCTGATAATACAATAGAATTAATAGATGAAGAAAAACATGAATCAAAGATTGATAGGCCTATTGAACAGGGAAAGGAAGTGGCAAAATGTGATGACCCAAAAGGTCATCCCGTGTAATTTTAGCTAAATCTGTGTTTCGAGGCCGTGAAAACCTCCTTTTATCTCACATCGATTTGTGTGCGCAGCCCGGGCGTGTATCCGGGAAGCCGTTATGTGAAAAATGGATAAAATGAAGATTTTTATAATAATTATTTAAATAAAGTTGACTTTGGTCAACATTTTTGGTAAACGGACGCGGATCCGTGATTTAACAGTCCCGCAGGGTCCATAGGAAAATATGGGACTCGGGCGTATGCCCGGAATCGAATTCCGAGGTTCCAAGTCCGAGAAATGAATTTTTAAAGAAAATTATTTTCTTAAAAAATATAAAGGCTTTTGAAAATGAGAATTGATGTGAAACCTGTGTTATCGGGCCCGTATTATAGTTCCGGAGCCCGAAACAGGTTCAATATGTTTATTTTGTGCTACATGTGAAATTTGGTAAGAAACGAACTCAGTTTGAGGTGATTCGGACTAAAAATGGAAAATTTGAAGTTAATGAAGTTTTGAGAATTTTTATAGATTTTGAGGTTTAATTCGATGTTTATGATGTTATTTCGGTAGTTTAATTACTCGAATAAGTCCGTAGGATATTTTTCAGGTTGTGTGTATATTTGATTTTGAGCCCCGAGGGCTCGGGTGAGTTTCGGGTAGGTGTCGGGGTGCAAAACCTAGGAAAATTGCTGGTGTCTGGTGTGTTGCTCTGTGCGATTGCATAGGTATAGCTGCGATCGCATAGCTTTGAGAAGGGGAAGGAGTCAGGTACACTGTGCGATCGCATAGGTGGGCTTGCGATCGCATGTGGGTGTAGGTGAGCTGGGGGGGGGGCTGGTAGATACACTTTGCGATCGCACTTGTAGCCCCGCGATCGCGAAGCTTAAGTTCCATTACACTATGCGATGGCACCCTTAGTTCCCCAAGCCTCTTAGGCGATTTTGGAGCACCTTTTCCACTATAGCTTCATAGGTAAGTAATCCTAACTTCATTTTCTTCCATTTTCATCAACAATTAGTAGATTCTAGGCCTAAAATCATGGAATTAAAGGGTAGAAATTGGGGTTTTGGGTAGAGTTAGGGCTTTTTGAATTTTTGGGAATTTGACCTCATTTTGGGGTTAGATTTCAAAACAAATTGTATATTCGGGCTCGTGGGGGAATGGGTGACCTTATGTTATTATGCACGAGGGGACATTCCGTGCCATATTTTTGTTGTTTATGCACGAGGGGACATTCTGTGCCGTGTTTATGATTATTATGCATGAGGGGACATTCTGTGGCGTGTTGATGATATATATATATGCACGAGGGGACATTCCGTGCCGTGATTGTGATGTTTATTGCACGAGGGGACATTCCATGCCATGTTTATGTTGTTTATGCCCGAGGGGACATTCCGTGCCGTGATTGTGATGTTTATTGCACGAGGGGACATTCCATGCCATGTTTATGTTGTTTATGCCCGAGGGGACATTCCGTGCCATATTTTATATTGTTATGCACGGGGTGACATGCCGTGACGTGTTATGCTAAAAATATGCACGAGGGGACATGTTGTGCCGTTTCTCTTCACTGTTTAATTCGTGTTGTTAATTCCCGTTATTATTTTCAGATATTTGGATTGTTGCTTCATTTCGTCATTTCAGTATTTGCTATCCCTATTCCCCAGCATGTTTCCCCGTTATTGTACTTACTGTTTATTTCTTGTGGCTATTTCATGTTATATTTTATTTAAACTGCACAAGTAATATTATTTGTCGTGTCCTAGCCTCGTCACTACTTCGCCGAGGTTAGGCTCGGCACTTACTCAGTACATGGGGTCGGTTGTACTGATGTTACACCTACACTTCTTTATGTTGTGCAGATTATGGAGCTAGACCCAATGGACATTGAGCGAGGCAGTATCCTTCAGTCCACGGCGACACCGAGGTAGTCCTGCAGGCGTCCGCAGGCCTTGGCGTCACCATCTATTTCTTTCTTTCTGTCTTATCTTGTATTTCTAGACAGCTACACTTGTTTATTTCAGACTCATGTTTTTAGTAAATCTTAGATTGTCCGTGAAATTGTGACACCAGTTCTGGGGGTATGTTTAAGGAAATTTCGTAAGATTTATTATTTAAGTTGTTGAATTTCTTATCTTCCGCATTCTTATTTCTATTTGTTCTTGTATATTACTTTTTAAATGCTAAATAACAAAGGAATAGATTAGAATAACTAGTAACGTTGGCTGGTCTAGAGGGTTCAACATTAGACGTCATCACGGCCTGAAGGTGGGATTTCGGGTCGTGACACAAAATCTCAACCAGAAGAGAAAACCAAATGCTTATCAAAGAAACCAGGCATACCAAACCATATGTCGAAGTCACTTTCACATGCCAATGAAGTTGTAGCAAAAGCCATTGATCATCTAAATACTAATCGGGATATAGAAAAACACGATGACCATAAGCGAGCAGTAAGTGACACTTTGAGAACTTAAATCATGGGACGAGAACAACATTAGCGTACATGTCAATAATGCAGTGGAAGAATTGTTGAACTCATCACCAAAATAGTGGCTCCAAGTCGTACTCAGAATCTCTAGAAAACAGAGTTCTTGTTCACAAACTAGATGTTTAACTTTACCGTGTTCTATCTTTTTGTGTATTACAGAATCTCTGTACTAAAGAGAAATATATATAGAGAAGAGGAGAGATGAGGAGAACCGCCGATCTCTTATTCTGTTACCACACTTTCACTATCCTTTTAAGGTACGTGACTTTTCCTATTCTTTTGGGAGTTAATAAACTTCATGTTTACCTCGAAATACTAGTAACAATTAAACTTGTAATGTGGTTATAAGGATACGTGATCTGATTCAACACCAATTGATAAATGGATAAATAAATAAATGAATTCAACAATTAGAATAAATCAAACCAGTGTCGTTGCAAGTTATCGACCTCGATTTGGAATAGGCTAGAGATCAAGCGTTAAGAACAGTAAGAACAATAAGAATAGTAGTAAAATGTAAGCAAGTAAAAGAGCAGTGTATTGTTATTTCTCAGTAAGTGTGTCTCCCTTTTTACAAATGAACAGAGATCCTCTTTATATAGCAGAGGAATCCTAAATAAGGTATAACTCTAATTTAGAAAATAAAATCCATGATTGATGTCAATAACCGTTAGCGGTTCTGTCAGTCCCGAGATTCCCGCAGAGATTTACGGTCGATCGTTCATATCTCGCTATTTCGTTGCTCGATGTTGGTCATGCCCGATTTCGATCCTTCGATCTTCGTATCTTTGAGCTCGAGCTTTCTTCAATATGAGCTTAATCTCGAAGCAGGCCCTCGAGTCCATAAAATCGGACATCCTCGATTTTTAGCCGTATACAGATAGTCCCTGCGTTTCTTAGAATGAAATGATAAGAAACGACTTGAGCCTCGATTCCCTTGCATTCTCGATCATGATGTCGTCCTCATGACGTAAGTGGTGTATGTGACTGAAACGTCTCATCGGTTCGGTTCCCCAAAATCATTAATACATGTTAGTCATCGGTCGGCCACTAGTGCCATCGAATCGTCGCCACAAGCCTATAAATATCGCCTACTTCATTGTTTTCAAACTTTACTTTTTCTTTGATTTAAAACTCCCAACTCTCTAATCCTTCTCTTATTTCCTTTATTGCCGCTTGTTACGCTGCCGTTGTTCTCACTGGAGCAGCCAATTTCATCCTTATTTTCAACCTCCTCTACTCATGCAAATGGCAAAAACCTCCAAGACTGTCCCACGAAAATAGAAAGCTCCATCGTCCTCATCAGTATCGGGTTGATGCGAACACGTGTTGATGTACATGTGTTCGATTACGAAGAGCCACATCGAGGCCATGAAAAAGGACTACAAATGTGGTTCCGAGGTAGGGGTGCATATTCCTACCCCTGAAGAAAGCATCACCACACACGTGAATGGGTTCTTAAGTGCTTCCACTTACCCCTTCACGTTGGCTCTCATCGATCCTGTGATTTTCGACTTTTACAGAAGGTACGAAGTCACCCTCGGTCAGATCCACCCTTCATTATGGTGCATAGTAATCATGATGTGCTTTTTGTCCAATGAGGTTGGGGGGTTGGAGTCTAATCTGAATCACCTTACAGTTGTATCGGCCTTGACTCTATCGAGGGCTAATTAAGCTTCAATGTCGTGCAACAAAGACTTTATTCTCGAGTATCGATAAGGATAAAGATCGAGGCTAGATGAGTCGATTCATATGGGTGGGACATGTGATATAATACCGAAGGAGAAGATACCATTCCCTGAAGAATGGAACCTCGATCATAAGTGAATCTTTATATCTCATTTTCTGTGTTCCTTTTAATTTTTCCTCATATTTCCTTTTAACATGCAGTTGTCTCTTGGATTCCTCAAGCATTTCTTGATCGAAGATTCGATCCAAAAGCTTGCCTCCACTTCTACTCGCACCGATCCAGCATGGCAGGATTTGGCAAAGGGCAGGTGGGAGGCCAAGAACCATGGTAAGAATCTCTCCTTATGTATTCTTAAATAACTTCACACTTCATTCATTACTGATTTTCCTTCATGTAGGTCCAACCAAAGATGCCATTATGAGGCCCTCAAGTGAAGGAGGAGAAGCCAAGTCCCTGACTCCGAGGTCGGAAAAGGATAAGAAGAGAAAGGACACCTCGCAGTCCGAGGTCTCCAAACCCAAACCTCGAAGGGTAAGGAGAAAAACGGTCGCTCTCTCGGCGGACATGGTCCGAAAGTTGAGAGATGAGGACGAGGAAGAAGAGGAAGATACTTCGGCGCTGATGTCCCGTCCCAGGAAGGCCATCAAAATTGCCACTCCTTCCGAGTTTCCACCCGCTGCAGCTAAGCCTCGTGTTGAGGAAGCTTTGAAGAAAAGTTTGGGCATGGATCCCGATTCTTCAGAGGTCGAGATTGTTTCTCGATCAACAACTTCTACACCAGGCGGGGCCGGTTCTGAAACACAAAAAATTTGACAGAGTGCCCTGAGTGACTCGTTCGAGGCCATGATAATACGTCAACTGCCTTCGATGTCGGTCTTTTCTGAAGAAGCAATAAGGGAGGCCCGATGGCTGAAGACTCCTGAGATTGGCGGAGGCTCTAGCGTAGGTGATCCCTTCCGGGATTTCTTCATGGGGGTCAATGACGCCTCTGACATTAATTATTCTTTGATCCTTATGGCGGAAGCCCAACGTCTCTTTTCTCGGGTAAGTACCAGTCGCTTGTAGGTTGATTTTCTTCACCTTTTTCTTTACAAATCTAACTTGTGTTTTCTTCCTTGTATAGGCCTCTGCTAAATTTCGAGCTAACCTTAGTCAGTGTAAGGCTGAACTTCAGAAGGCCTCAGAAGAGAGAAATGCCCTGAAGATACTTCATGTCTAAAAAGACGAGGTTATGAAGGACCTTCGAGCAGACCTGGCCAAGTCTCGTGAAGAGGAGGCCGAATTAGACAAGCAGGTAACCACCCTTCTGTTGAAGTATGGAATCAACTCGATTGTGGAAGATAAAACTTCGTTGTCTCAACTGAAGCAGAAGGTGGAGAGGATCGAGCTGTTCCGGGATGGGGTTGATCGGGTCAAGGCCGATTTTGATCGGTGTAAAACGAACATGGACCGCCTAGCTGCGGAAAATGAGGCATCCTTGGCCAAACTATCTTCAGTTGAGGCCCAACTTCAAAACCTTAAGGAGAAAAGCTCGGCCCAGACCAAGAGGGTCGAGGAACTTGAAATCGAGCTTGCTAAGGCCAAGGCGGAAATCGAGAAGTCCAAGATCATGGCGGACAAGTCCATCACCATGTACAGGGCTGACGCCGAGGCTGTTCAAATACAGCTAAGGGAGGCCTCCGACCGGGAGCGATGGAATAATGATTTGGCAAAGTGCCTATTCCGGAGGGAAACCCTCGAGGAAATTCATGCTCGAGGTTTTGACCTTTTCGAGGAAAATGCTCGGGCCAAAGAACTTGAAGCCGAAGCCATGTAGCTCGTACCCTCCGACGATGAGGCTGATGACGAAGAGGTCAGTCGAGGAGGACCCGATGGGGAGCCTGATTAAGAAATTGCTCCTGAAGAAGCTGAAGTCAATCCTGAGGGGGCTAGCCCCGATCGTAGTTAGATTTTAATTTCTCTTCTTTTTGTAAGGCCTTGACTGGCCTCTTGTACATGTTTTTTAATATATAATAGAGAAACATTTCTTTGAATGCCTTATGCTTTTTTCTTTATTAAAAATTTTGAAAATTCTTATTCTTGTGGTCTTACTAACTTCAGTTCGAAGCCAAAGTAAACCCTTAAGTTTTTCGTTTATGCGAGAGTAAGTCCGCGAGTTCAGAAATTTGTTCGAGACTTATCTCGGGGGTGGCTTGATCAAACCTATAGATGTATTATTTTTGTAACCAAGTTCGAATGAATCTTGAACTTAGCATAAAGTAAACCCTTAGGTTTCCATCAAATGACGGGTGAGTATTGGGCTTATAGCAATATACCCCTTAGGGTTTTTGACGAATCCTCGAGCTTTATTTGAGCTCGGAATAGTGGAACCCTTGGGTCTGAATCGAGTGAGAATGAAGTCTCAAGCTCTAATTGTATTGGCCCTTATGCTCTTTAGATTGGGCCGATTTGGCCTCCAAAAATGGCTATTATTTTCCCTTTTTCGGCTAAAAGACTTAGTGAAAATTTCTTTATGCCCTAGCATATATTTTTTATACCCATTGGGTTTTTCGAGGGTCCGATGATCGGAACCTTATCTTTTTTGTGTCAAAACGTGTTTGTGTTAAGATAATTCGATACCCCTTGAGGTTTTTTTCGAAGGCCGATATTATCCAAACATTTCAATTATTCGAGGGCTAATTTTATCAAAGCCCTTTTTTATTTGCTTTGCCAAGGGTAGCCTTATTTAACCGGTTTTTCAAAGTATTTAAAGGTCTTTTATTTATAGCGAAAGCCAGACGTCTCCGAGTCGCGCTATTTTGGCTGTAGCCTTTAATATGGACGTAGCCTTTAATGTGGCCGTAGCCTTCGGGTATGTATTTTGAACTTATTTCCCGATAACATTTCAAACTTGTTTGAAATGTTAGTCCCCGAGTATAGTGGCCTTGGCCTATATATAGAGGGATGCCTCTTTGAGGTCTTATGATTTCGAACTTAGATAGCTCGAGTATGCAGTCCCCGAGTGTTCGAAGTATGCTTGTACTTGGCTCTTGAGCCATTTTTCACAAATGTTAGTTTTGCACAATAGATCAGCATCATAAGTACACGATTCCTATAATAGAGAATTTACTTCGGAACACGAGATGTTCGAGAAAAGATAATTCTTCTTTGAATAATTTATACATGCGTACATGTTTTGTTGTCAGGACTCGGCTAATCTATATGGACACGGTTCATTTGATCGTTTAGCCCATTACAAAACTTTTCCTATCGAGACCCATTGACACGAGGTATATTTCTCGAACACGTAACATCCGATGGTGATGCCCCCCAGTATTAGAGGTTGATTGCAAAGAAGCCTTGGATACTGTTGAATTGTCCTCAGGTAGCACATAATTGTTGCCTCGTTAAAAACCTTTCCGAATAAACCCATTTGGGATAAAAACCGGTCTAAGGGAAAACGAGTGCAACGCGTACTTTAAAACCTGAGGTCTCGATATCTTAGGTCGAATTCCTGAAATGAGTTAGTTCTGAATAGGTATATAAATGAAAGAAAAAATAAACCCATACCTTAGCAAGAGTATCACTTAAAAAGTGATATGTTCCAGTTATTCGGCAGCGGTTCACTGTTCATTGTTCCGAGTTTGTAAGATCCTTTTCCGACTATGTCGAGGATTTGGAAGGGTCCTTCCCAATTAGGGCTGAGTTTCCCTTCATTAGGATATCGAGTGTTGATGGTGACTTTTCTTAGGACTAAGTTCTCGACTCTGAAATATCGAAGATTGGTTCTTTTATTGTAGTACCTTTCGATTCGTTGCTTTTGTGCTACCATTCGAACGAGTGCAGCTTCTCATTTTTCGTTTAACAAATTGAGGCTGGTATTCATGGCCTCGCAGTTTGATTTCTCTGTTGCATGTCGAAACCTGGCGCTGGGCTCTCCAACTTTGACCAGTATCAAGGCTTCGGACCCATATACTAAGGAAAACGAAGTTTCTCCTGTACTGGACTTCGATGTCGTTCGATATGCCCATATGACCTTGGGCAACATTTCCCTCCACATCCCTTTGGTTTCGTTTAGCCTTTTCTTCAAGTTTTGGATGATAGTCTTGTTCGTTGATTCGGCTTGCCCGTTCTCACTAGGGTGATACGGTGTCGATAGTATCCTATTTATTTTGTGATCTTCGAGGAATTTCGTTACTTT
Organism: Nicotiana paniculata; assembly: GCA_005239505.1. Lineage (NCBI taxonomy): Eukaryota > Viridiplantae > Streptophyta > Magnoliopsida > Solanales > Solanaceae > Nicotiana > Nicotiana paniculata. Next base: position 16,721 of record MDKI01103567.1, on the reverse strand, counting down.
GCTGCCGATGAACTATTTGCCATTATCACATACTATTTTCGCGGGTATCCCGAATCGACATGCGATGTGATCCCATATGAAATCTATTACTTCTTTTTCCCTGACTTTATTGAAGGTCTGTGCTTCAACCCATTTAGAGAAATAGTCAGTCATAAATAAAATAAACTTAGATTTACCTAGGGCCGATGGCAGAGGACCGACGATGTCCATTCCCCATTTCATGAATGGCCATGGGGATAGGACCGAATGAAGTTGTTCGCCGGGCTGGTGGATCATCGGTGCAAACCTTTTGACATTTATCGCATTTTCGAACAAACTCCTTAGAGTCTTTTTCCATGTTATCCCAATAATATTCTGCTCAAACGACCTTTCGAACTAGTGACTTGACACCAGAATGTTTCCCACAGGTGCCTTCGTGGATTTCTCGGAGAACATAGTCGATATCTCTCAGTCCCATGCATACTTCCAATGGACCATCGAACGTTGTCATGTATAATGTTCCCTCTTCGTCTAATGTGAATCGAGCAGCTTTAGTCCGTAAGGCCCTCGATTCTTTGGGATCCGATCGTAACTTCCAGTTCTTCAAGTACTCGATGTATTTGTTTCTCCAGTCCTAGGTTAAGCTCGTAGAATTTATTTCAGCATGTCCTTCCTCGATCACAGACCTCGAGAGTTGGACAACAGTCCCCGAGCTGATCTCATCTTCTTCGACCGATGACCCCAAATTGGAAAGTGCATCGGACTCGGTGTTTTGTTCTCGAGGTACATGTTGTAGAGTCCACTCTTTAAAGCTATGCAAGGTTACCTGCAATTTTTCTAAGTACCTTTGCATCTTGTCCTCTCGAACTTCGAAGGTTCAATTTACCTAGTTAACTACCATTAGGGAGTTGCATTTAGCTTCAACGACTTTCGCTCCCAAGCTTTTAGCTAGCTCGAGACCTGCAATCATAGCCTCATACTCAGCATCATTGTTAGTCAATTTTGCAATTTTAATGATTACGTAATAATATTTCCCGTTGGCGGTTTCGAAACAATGCCAAGCCCGAACCCTTTCACATTCGAGGCACCGTCCATGTAGAGGGTCCATACTCCCGAAGATGTACCCGATTTTAATAGAAGTTCCTTTTCCACTTCAGGTACGAGGGTTGGCATAAAATAAACAACGAATTCTACTAAAATTTGAGACTTCATGGCCGTTCGGGGTTTATATTCTATATCGTACCGCCAAGTTCGACGGCCCATTTGGCCAATCGGCCCGATAACTCGGGCTTGTGCAAAACATTTCGGAGTGGATAAGTGGTTATCACACATATGGGGTGACACTGGAAATATGGTTTTAATTTTCTAGATGCGCTTATTAATGCAAGTGCCAATTTCTCTAAGTGTGGATACCGAGTTTCAGCATCTCCTAAGGTCCGATTTATGTAATAAACAGGAAATTACGTACCTTGCTTTCTCGAACTAGTACACCACTTACCGCTATCTCGGACACTACCAAGTATAGGTACAACTTCTCATCTGCCTTCAGAGTGTGGAGCAGAAGTGGGCTCGATAAGTATCGCTTCAATTCCTCCAATGCTTGTTGACATTTGGGGGTCCATGCAAAATCATTTTTCTTTTTGAGTAAGGAAAAGAATCTGTGGCTCCGATCTGATAGCCTCGAAAAGAGTCGACCCAAGGCAGCTATCTGTCCAGTTAGCCTTTGTACGGATTTCACACTGTCTACGATGGTGATATCCTCGAGGGACTTAATCTTATCGGGGTTGATTCCGATTCCCCGATTAAATACCATGAAGCCGAGGAATTTGCCCGAGCCGACCTCGAAAGCACATTTTTCAAGGTTAAGCTTCATGTTGTACTTCCTCAATATTTCAAATGTTTCCTGCAAATGAGTCAAATGGTTCTCTGCGCGCAGGGACTTAACTAACATATCGTCAATGTAAACCTCCATTGATCTACCTATCTATTCTTTGAAATTTTTTTTAACTAGGTATTGGTATGTAGCTCCTGCATTTTTAGCCCGAAAGGCATTACATTGTAACAATAAGTTCCATACTTAGTGATAAAAGAAGTCTTTTCTTGGTCTTCTGGGTCCATTTAGATTTGATTGTACCCAGAATAGGCGTCGAGAAAGGTAAGGATCTCGTGGCCGGCCGTGGCATCGATCATGCGATCGATGTTAGGCAATTGAAAAGAGTCTTTCGAACATGTTTTGTTCAAGTCCTTATAGTCTACACACATTCTAAGTTTGTTCCCCTTGGGGAATACGACTACATTAGCTAACCATTCAGGAAATTTTATTTCCCGAATGGATCCTATTTTTAGAAGTTTGGTTATCTCGTCCTTTATGAAGGCATGCTTTACCTCAGAGTAGGGTCTTCTCTTTTTCTTTATCAGTCTGAACTTGGGATCCAGGCTCAGCCGATGAGTTGTTATCTTCGGTGGGATTCTTTTCATGTCTAAATGGGACCATGCAAAACAGTCCATGTTATTAGTAAGAAATTGAATGAGTTTTTTCCTAAGTTCGGGGATCAACCCCATTCCCAGGTATACCTTTCGTTCGGGTAGGTACTCGATTAGTATCACCTGTTCTAGCTCCTCGACCGTTGACTTGGTTGCATCTGAATCTTCGGGAACAACAAAAGTTTGAGGAGCTAGAAAATCCTCTTCTTCTTCTTCCACCACCTATTTCTTCGATGCGGTCGGGGCTGGGGACGGTGATTGCTATTTGGCCGTCTACTTATATTTGGTGCTTGATTTTTCTGAAGTCGAATGTGTTAATATCGGCGTTACCTCGTCGACCGCACATATTTCTTTTGTGGCATGATGTTCCCCGTAAACTATTTTCACACCATCCGTCGTCGGGAACTTCATCATTTGGTGAAGGGTCGATGTCACTGCTCTCATGTTGTGAATCCAAGGCCTTCCGAGCAGTGCATTATATCTCATGTCGCCTTCGATGACATGGAATTTCGTATCTGGGATAATTCCAGACACATTTACTAGTAGGATTATCTCCCCCTTTGTTGTTTCACTAGCCATGTTGAAACCGTTTAGGACTCGAGATGCAAGAATAATTTGGTCCTGCAGGCCGAGCTGCTCTACGACCCTCAATCTAATGATGTACGCCGATCTACCTGGATCCACTAAAACACGCTTAACTTGAACTTTATTTAATAAAATGGAAATTACCAGGGCGTCATTATGCGGCTGAGAAATGCCTTCCGCTTCTTCGTCACTGAATAATAAAGTGTCTTCGGGCACATAGTCTCGAGTCCTTTTTTCTTTGGTGATTCATACCATAGAGTGTTTAGATATAGCCCCTTGTAGGATGTCGACCCCATCGAAGATCATGTGAATAACATGCTGAGGTTGTTCTTGCTCATTCTTTCTGTTGGCGTCTCTTTCTCTGAAGTTATTTTTAGCTCGATCACTGCGAAAGTCTCGAAGATGACCTTTGTTGAATAATCGAGGTACCTCCTCCCTCAGCTGCCTACAATATTCGGTCTTATATCCATGTGTGTCATGATACTTACACATTAAATTTGGGTTCCTTTGAGAAGGATCGATTTGTATCGGTCTGGGCCACCTAGTATCTTTGATTCTTTCGATAGCCGATACAATCCCAGATGCATCGACGCTGAAATTGTACTCCGATAATCGAGGTCCTTCTATGGGAGCTGTATATTTTTCAAAGTCGATTTTACTCATAAGTCCCCGAGGATTTTTCCCTTGGTCACACCTTCGATCGTTCCGGGAAAAATTGCATCCCGGACCGTTATTCCTCCAATCTGTAACATATGGCTGGTATCGATCTTTATTCGGCATTGGTTCTCTATCACCATCTCTCTGATTTTTACCTACCGACCGGTTTGGATGTACTAAACCTTGTCCTCGACCCTGATCTTCGATTGATATCGGTTGTGAACATCTCCAAGTCAAGGCTGGGTACTCAATCAAATTATGTTTCAACTGGAGTGATGCTATCGAACTCCATTCATTTAATCCTTGGGTGAAAGCCTGAACTCCCCAATCATCATTGACTGGTGGTAACTCCATGCATTCCATTTGGAATCAAGATACGAACTCCCTTAGCATCTCATTATCCCTTTGCTTCACTTTAAAGAGGTCTAATTTTCTTGTTGCAACCTTTATGGCCCCAACGTGTGCCTTTACAAATGAGTCTATCAACATGGCGAATGAATTAATAGAATTTGGTGGCAAGTTGTGATACCAAATCATAGCTCCCTTCGATAGAGTCTCCCCGAATTTCTTCAGCAATACAGACTCGATTTCGTCATCCTCCAAATCATTTCCTTTTATGGCGCACGTGTAAGAAGTAACATGCTCATTTGGGTTAGAGGCCCCGTTTTATTTAGGTATATAGGGCATACGAAACCTCTTTGGGATGGGCTTCAGAGCCGCACTCGGAGGGAATGGGTTTTGTACAAACTTCTTAGAATCCATTCCTTTTAAGATTGGTGGTGCCCCCGGTATCTGGTCAACTCGGGTGTTGTAAGTTTCTATCTTCTTGTCGTTGGCCTCCATTTTATTTTCTCCCGATTCTATTCTCTTAGTGAGCTCCTCAAGCATCCTTATTATAGCAGGATTGATTATCGAAGTGTTATCACCCGATATTTCAGGCACTGGCTCGGTACAGCTAGTAACCTCCTGTTTGAATCTATTTGGTGCCCTATGCTATTTTGCAGCTGAGCAATGGTGTTTTGTTGAGATTTTGAAGAATTTCAAATATTACATGGAGACTGACTCATTCATCTCCTCTTCCCTGTGTACCTCGACCGTCAGTTCTACCGTCTTTGCGTACACTTCCTTCAGGGTCTGAGCCTAAATCCGCATTCGAAGAAACATGTGAACTAACATCAACTGGGTTGACGGGCGGTGCTCCTCTAAGGTCAATCTGTGGCACCTCGATTCCTGGAGTGATAACATTCTCATTTTCTCCGTGGAGTCCGAGGCTGTTGTCGCCGTGTGTAGATGTGTTTTGTGAGTTAGACATGATTCAACCTGAAAAAAAAATTCCTGACGAGAACAAGTGTAAAATAGTGTGTTTTACCAGAATTAGCACGGAACAATCACTATTATCCTTATTCCCACGGTGGGCGCCAAACTGTTTACCTCAAAATACGAGTAACAATTAAACTTGTAATGTGGTTATAAGGATACGTGATCTGATCCAATGCCAATTTATAAATGGATAATTAAATAAATTAATTGAATGATTAGAAAAAATCAATCCAGTGTCGTTGCAAGTTATCAACCTCGAATTGGAACATGCTCGAGATCAAGCATCAAGAATACTAAGAACAATAAGAACATTAGTAAAATGTAAGCAAGTAAAAGAGTAGCATATTGTTATTTATCAGTAAGTGTGTCTCCCATTTTACAAATGAATAGGGATCCTCTTTATATAGTAGAGGAATCCTAAATAAGGTATAACTCTAATTTCAGAAATAAAATCCATGATTAATGTCAATAACCGTTAGCGGTTTTGTCAATCCCGAGATTCCCGCCGAGATCTATGGTCGATCGCTGATATCTCATTGTTCCATTGCTCGATGTTGGTCATGCCCGATCTCGATCCTTTGGTCTTTGTATCTTTCAGCTCGAGCTTGCTTCAATACGAGCTTAATCTCGAAGAAGGATCTCGAGTCCATAAAATCGGACATCCTCGATTTTAGCCATATACACTTCCCAGATAATTAACTTCCATCAGCTTTATCTCTTATAAGTGGGTCGACTCAGTCCACATGGGCGACCCGTAACTAAAACTCAATCTCTTACATATCCCATTTCGCACATGGTGGACTAGATCCATGTCACGGCCCGAAACCTAACAGGTCGTGATGGCGCCTATCGATAGTATTAGGCAAGACGACTTTTCCAAAATACTCTAGTAACTCAATAGAAAAGGTAATTTAAAAAAATTTCATATCAGAAATTTTTCATAAAAAACAAAGATGAACTCAAAATATAATCAAAATGCGGAAAACTAGCCCCAAACATCAGGGTGTCACCAAGTCATGAGCATGTAGATAACCAAACTAATACAACCAGTCTCTAAGTATCAATACAGGACAGAGAGAAAAGGAGAGGCAAGGTTCTACGGACACCGGCAGCTATCTCATAATCTGCGGTACTCGATCGCGTCCGAACTCAACAGCCTCCGTGATCAAACACACCTGGATCTGCATATGAAATGTAGGGTGTAGCATGAGTACAACCAACTCAGCAAGTAACAGAAATAAATAAGGAACTGAGAAGTAGTGACGAGCTATATAGTACAATTCATTTAAGTAATTTCAACATCTAAGAAAAGATATGAGTAAATGCTAGTAAGATAAGTCAAATAATCAGTTGCAAGTTTACTAAGTTAAAGTACGATCAATTTTAACAAGTTCTTGGAAGTTCAAAACAGTAGTATAATTCAGCTAAATGCAGCAACAAGGCAAGCAGATGCAACCTGTCAGGGTACTGTCACTCAAGCTCTCATTAGCTCAACACTCGTCTCTCAGCCCTAAAACCACACGCTCGATAGGTACCTGCGCTCATTGGAGGTGTACAGATTCTGGAGGGGCTCCTACAGCCCAAGCGCTATAATCTGCACGGACAACTCACGTGTTATAATATCATATCAAGATCCGCATGGACAACTCACATGCTACATATCATAACAGAATCCGCACAGAGAACTCACGTGCTAAGGTATAACATCATGATTGGCACATACAACTCATGTGCTGCGGAATCTATGACTCACAAACAGGCCCTCGGCCTCACTCAGTCATGAACCTCTCTAGTCTCACAGCCCTCACTAATAAAATGAATCAACCCAAATTAGAATGCTACAATGTATCAGCAGGGAATAACAGAGACCGAGGTAAAAATATGCAAGTACTTCTACGACTGAGTATAACAATAATGTGTAGGTACATAGCCTAAGCATGATTTCTAACATGAAAGGTAGTCAAATTGCTAGAGGACGAGGAATACATGTATGCACAAATAGGCCATTCGACTATAAAGTCTCACGGGACGGACCAAGTCACAATCCCTCACGGTGTACGCTCACACACCTGTCACCTAGCATGTGCGCCACCTCCAAACAGTCACATCATACCAATCTTCGGGTTTCATACCCTCAAGATCAGATTTAAAACTGTTACTTACCTCAACAACATAGAAATCCTACTCCGGAACGCCCTTGCCTCTCGAATCGGCCTCCAAATGTCCCGAATCTATCCACAAACAATACAACACCATTAAAATAGGCTAAAGGGATCAATCTCACAAGAAAACTACTAAATTAGAACCAAAAATCCGAAATTGGCTCAACCCGGCGCCCGGGGCCCACGTCTCGAAACCCGACGAAAATCACAAAAATCGGAAGCCCATTCACTCACGAGTCTAACCATATATAATTTATCAAAATCCGACCTCAATTACCCCTCCAAAACCCCAAAGTTCACTCTCCAATTCCCAAGCCCTAAACCCCCAAATTTCCAACTCAAATCCCTAATTAGGTGATGAATAAAGCCATAGATTCACGAAATTTAGACCAATCCGGTTAGAATTACTTACCCCAAAGTTTTCCTTGAAATTCCTCAAAAAATTGCCTCTCTCTCGAGCTTCTCAAGTCCAAAATCGAAATGAAAGACAAAACCTCAAGCTGGTATTTTTCTGCCCAGCAATACCGCACTTGCGGTCCCTTTGTCGCTTCTGCGACGCTGCACCTGCGGAAATTCCATCGCAGGTGTGGATTTCACTTAAAATCCTAACCTCGCTCCTGTGTCCCCAAGACCGCATCTACGCCTTTCGCAGGTGCGGAAACCATCTCGCTTCTGCAGTCCAAACTCGCACTTGTGCTCCTGGGTCCGCTTCTACGACCACCGTAGGTGCGGGAATTCCATCGCACCTCGTTCTCTGCCCAGATCCTCTTTAGCTGCTCTGCAGCTCCTCCTTTGCTTCTGCGGGCTCGCACCTGCGGTTCCGACTCCGCAGGTGCAGTTACACCAGTAGCAGCAGCTTCAGCTGCAATTCTTCAACTCAATTCACTCCGTTAACCACCCGAAATCACCCTGAGGCCCTCGGGTCCTCAACCAAACATACCAACAGGACCTATAACTAGCCACAAACTTAGTGGAACCCTAGAATCACCCGAAACAATATCAAAACACCACATTACACCCAGATTCAAGCCTAATAACTTCTAAAGTTCTGAATCCCACAAACGGTGCCGAAACCTATCAAACCACGTCCGATTGACCTCAAATTTTACACACGTGTCAAAAGCGACACCACGAACCTACCCCAACTTCCGAAATTCCATTCCGACCCTGATATCAAAATTTCCACTACTAGCCAAAATTGCCAAAATTCCAACTTTCGCCAATTCAAGCCTAATTCTACTACGGACCTCCAAATCACTTTCCGGACGCACTCCTAAGTCCAAAATCACCTAATGGAGCTAACAGAACCATCAAAATTCAAATCTGAGGTCTTTTATACACAAGTCGACATCCGGTTGACTTTTTTAACTTAAGCTTACAATAAGAGACTAGGTGTCTCAATTCACTCCGAACCCACTCCGGACCCAAACCAACCAACCCTGTAAGACATAATACAATTGTAAGGCATAAAATAAGCAGAAATAGGGGAAACGGGGCTATAACTCTCAAAACGATCAGCCGGGTCGTTACATCCTCTCCCTCTTAAACATATGTTCATCCTCCAACGGGTCTAGAAACATACCTGAAATCTCAAATAGGTGTGGATTTTGCTGTGCATCTCCCGCTCGGTCTCCTAATTGGCCTCCTCCACAGGCTGACCTCTCCACTGCACCTTCACTGAAGCTATATCCTTTGACCTCAACTTCTGTACATCTCGCTCCAAGATGGCCACCGGGTCCACATTATAGGTCATATCATCATCCAATTGAACCGTGCTGAAATCCAAAACATGGGACAGATCGCCGATATACTTCCGGAGCATAGAAACATGAAATATTGGATGCACACTCGACAAGCTAGGTGGCAACGCAAGCTTGTAAGCCACATCCCCTATCCTCTGATGTACCTCAAAAGGCCCAATGAACCGGGGGATCAACTTACCCCTCTTCCCAAACCTCATAACACCCTTCATGGGTGATACCTTCAGCAAAACCTTCTCTCCGACCATGAAAGACACATCACGGACCTTCCTGTCAGCATAGCTCTTTTGCCTAGACTGCGTCGTGCGAAGCCGCTCCTGAATCAATTTCACCTTGTCTGATGCATCGTGGACCAAATCTGTACCCAGGAGCTAGCCTCACCCAGGCTCAAACCATCCCACCGGAAATATACACTGCCTCCTATATAAAGCCTCGTATGAAGCTATCTAAATGCTCGACTGATAACTGTTATTATATGCAAACTCCGCGAGCTGTAGAAACTGGTCCCATGAACCCCCAATATCAATGACACAAGCGTGTAACATGTCCTCCAATATCTGGATAGTGCGCTCGGATTGTCCGTCCGTCTAAGGGTGAAAGTTTGTGCTCAACTCAACTTAAGTACCCAACTCTCGCTGCACGACCCTCTAAAACTGTGATGTAAACTGTGTGCCTCTATCTGAAATGATGGAAAATGGGAGGCCATGAAGGCGAACAATCTCTCGGATGTAAATATTAGCCAACCGCTCTGAAGAATAAACAGGACCAACTACAATGAAGTGCGCGGACTTGGTCAGCCGATCCACAATTACCAAAATCGCATCGAACTTCCTCAAAGTCCGTGGGAGCCCAACTACAAAATCCATGGTGATCCGCTCCCACTTCTACTCTAGGATCTCTAACCTCTGAAGTAAGCCACCCGGTCTTTGATGCTCATACTTAACCTGCTAACAGTTGAGACACCGAGCCACAAACCCTACTATATCTTTTTTCATCCTTATCCACCAATAGTGTTGTCTCAAATCCTGGTACATCTTCGCGGAACCAGGATGGATGGAATACCGCGAGCTGTGGGCCTCTTCAAGAATCAACTACCGAAGCTCATCCACATTGGGCACACATATCCGGCGTTTCATCCTCAACACGCTATCATCACCGATAGTCACATCTCTAGCATCGCCTGGCCGAACCCTATCCTGAAGGACGAGTAGATAGGGATCATCATACTGACGCTCCCTGATACGATCATAAAGGGAAGACTTAGAGAGCACGCAAGACAATACCTGACTCGGCTCCGAAATATCCAACCAGACAAGCTGGCCATGAAAGGCCTGAACATCCAATGCCAAAGGTCTCTCTGTTGTTGGAAGATACGCTAAACTCCCCAAACTCTCCGCCCAGCGACTCAAAGCATCGTCCACCATATTGACCTTCTCGGGATTTTACAAAATGGTGATATCATAGTCCTTAAGAAGCTCCAACCACCTCCGCTGACGCAAGTTAAGATCCTTCTGCTTGAATAGATGCTGCAAACTCTGGTGATCAGTATAGACCTCACAATGAACCTCGTACAAATAGTGCCGCCAAATCTTCAAGGTGTGAACAATAGTTGCTAACTCAAGATCATGGACATGATAGTTCTTCTCTTGGGTATTCGACTGACGTGAATCATAAGCAATCACTCTACCCTCCTGCATCATAACACACCCAATACCTATCTGCGAGGCATCATAATACACTATGTAAGAACCAAAAGTTGATGGCAGAACTAGAACTGGAGTCGTGGTCAAGGTAGTCTTGAGCTTCTGAAAGATCTCCTCACACTCATCTGACCACCTGAATAGAGCACCCTTTTGGGTCAATTTGGTCAAGGGTGATGCAATAGATGAGAAACCCTCCACAAAACAGCAGTAGTAGCCCGCCAATCCAAGAAAGCTCTGAATCTCTGTGGCTGAGGACGGCCTGGGCCAACTATGCACCGCCTCTATCTTCTTCGGATCCACCTGAATACCCTCAATGGACACCATGTGCCCCAAGAACGCCACTGAACTGAGCCAAAACTCACACTTGGAGAACTTTGCATAAAGCTTCTCCTCCCTCAATCTCTGTAACACAATCCTCAAGTGTTGGGCATGCTCTTCCTGGCTACGAGAGTACACCAGGATGTCATCAATGAATACAATAATGAAGGTGTCCAAATAAGGCTGAAACAAACTGTTCATCAAATGCATGAACGTTGTTGGGGCATTGGTCAGTCCAAAAGACATCACAAGGAACTCAAATTGGCAATATCGGGTCCTGAAAGTTGACTTAAGAATATCTGAATCCCGAATGTTCAGCTGGTGATACCCTGAAACTCAAATCAATCTTGGAGAACACCCTCGCTCCCTGAAGCTAGTCAAGTAGATCATCAATAAGTGGCAATGGATAGTTGTTTTTTATTGTGACCTTGTTCAACTACTTGTAATCAATGCACATCCTCATAGACCCATCCTTCTTCTTCACAAATAGAATCGGTGCACCCTAAGGTGACACGCTAGGCCAAATAAACCCCTTATCGAGGAGTTCCTGAAGTTGTTCCTTCAACTCCTTCAATTTCGCTGGTGCCATACGATATGGTGGAATAAAAATGGGCTGAGTACCTGGCACCAAATCAATACCGAAGTCAATATCCCTGTCAGGCGGAATGCCCGCAGGTCTACCGGAAACACATTTAGAAAATCACGCACCACAGGAATAGAATCAATAGCAGGTGCACCTACACTAACATCCCTCACAAAATCCAAATAGGGTAGACAACCCTTCTCAACCATCCATTGAGCCTTTAAGTATGAAATCACCCTACTGGGTACATAGTCTATAGAACCACTCCACTCAACCCTCGGCAACCCCGGCATCGCCAACGTCACGGTCCTAGAGTGACAATCCAGAACACCATGACATGGATATAACAAATCCATACCTAATAACGCATCAAAATCAACCATACTTAGCAGCAAAAGATACACTCAGGTCTCCAAACCCCCAATAGTCACCACACAGGACCGATATATGTGGTCCACAATAATAGTATCGCTCATAGGAGTAGATACATGAACATATGAAATCAAGGACTCACGGGGCATAGCAAAATACGAGGAAACATATGAATAAGTGGAATCAAGGTCAAATAATACAGAGGCATCTCTGTGGAAAACTGAGACAATACATGTGATCACAGCATCTGAAGAAATGGCATCTAGTCTGGCAGGGAGGGCATAGAAACAGGCATGGCCACCCCATGATCTGCCTCCCCCTCTCGGGCGACCCCTAGCTAACTGAGCTCCACCCCTAGTTGGCTGGGCAGGTGGTGGAGGAACTGGTGTTGCTTCCATCAACTGAGTACTCTGTTGTGGAGCCCCACTTAATAACCTAGGGCAATCTCTCTTAATGTGACCAAAATCTCCGCACTCAAAACAACCTCTCCTATGACGGAACTGCTGCTCCTGATGCCCAAAGGAACTACCTGTGGAAACATGAGCTGACGAGGCATGGTGAGAACTCTACGATGGTAGTGCACTGAATGATGACTGGCTCTGTTGATGATTGTGTGACCCATTGCCAGATGATTCACCATGGTGAACTGGGCGAGCCGTCTGAGCATGTCTGAATGGGTGAGCCCTATCGTGCTGGAACTGAACCCCAGAAGGCACCCCACCAAATCCACCCTGTCCAAGAGGACTTTTGGCCTCCCTCTAAACCCGCTCCTGACTGTGAACCATCTCAATCTGACGGGCAATGTCGACAACCTCATCAAAAGTAGCACCAGAAACTCTGTCTCAAGTCATAAGCAATCACAGGTGAAAAGTGAGGCCATTTATGAACCTCCTGATCCTCTCCTATATGTGGGAACCAACCAAATAGCATGTCAGGACAACTTCGAGAATTGCATCTCATACTACATCACAGATATATCACCCTAAGGAAGATGCTCAAATTGTCTACGCAACTCATCTCTGCGGGTTTGAGGCACGAACTTCTCTAGGAAGAGTACGGAGAACTGCTGCCAGGTAAGGGGTGCTACACTGACTGGCCTACGCCTCTCGTAAGCCTCCCACCAACTGAATGCAACCCCGGAGAACTGAAAGATAGTGAACGAGACCCTATTGGTCTCCAGAATGCCTGTTGTACGGAGAATCCTTAGACACCTGCCCAAGAAACCGTGTGCATCCTCTCCCTCAACATCACTCAAAGATAGAAGCTGGAGTCTCCCAACCCTCTCCAATCTACGTTGCTCATCCTCAGGCATAGCAGGAACCACATAGTCCTAAGCAGCTGTAACCGGCTGGGCTGGTGGTGCCCCCAGTGTCTTGAGTCCCTGTACAACCTTCTTAGATGTGTGGGCGGCGGGAGTCTGAGTGCCTCCCCCGGCCTGAGAAGTGGTTGTGGTCATCGAAACATAGACCGCCTGAGCAAGGTCTGTGCACACGGTCTGAATCTGAGCTAGGGCCTCCTGAAGGCCAGGTGTCACGATGAGCATAAGTGGTGTCTGAGCTGGTCCCGCTAGTGCATCCACAATTGGGACCTGGTCCTGATCTGGGGCAACCAGTGGATCTGCAGGTACTGCCTTCGCTGCTGTGCGGGCTACACATCTGCCCCTACCGCAGCCTCTACCGCAACCTCGGCCTCTCGCAGCTCTGGCTGGTGGTATTAGTGGTTGTCCATCCCACCCAGTAGTATGAGTCCTCACCATCTGTGAGAGAATAAAACAATAGAAGTTTAGTTACCATAATCAACAGATTCTCACGACAAGAATTCAAGAATGTGGAGTTTTCCTAAGGGTTCTGCAACCTCTCGAAGATGGACGTCTCCATACCGATCCGCAAGACTCTACTAACCTGATCATGACTCGTGAGAACTATGTAACCTAGGCTCTGATACTAATTTATCATGACCCAAAACCTAACATGTCGTGATAGCGCCTATCGATGGTACTAAGCAAGCCGACTTTTCCAAAATACTCCAGTAATTCAATAAAAAAGGTAATTTAGAACTTTTTCATATCATAAATGTTTCATAAAAACCAAAGTTGAACTCAAAATAGAATCAAAATGCGGAAAACTATCCCCAAATATCGGGGTGTCACCAAGTCATGAGCATCTAGATAACGAAACTATACAACCAGTCTCTAAGTATCAATACAGGACAGAAAGAAATATAGAAGGAGAGACATTGTGGACGCCGACATCTACCTCGTAATCTCCAATACTCGATCGCGCCCGAACTCAACGGCCTCCGTTATCAAACACACCTGGATCTGCACATGAAGTGAGGGTGTAGCATGAGAAGTAACAGAAATAAATAAGGGACTGAGAAGTAGTGACGAGCTATACAATACAATTCATTTCAGTAATTTCAACATCTAAGAATAGATATGAGTAAATACCAATAACATGAGTCAAATCAGTTGCAAGTTTACCAAGTTCAAGTAAGATCAATTATAACAAGTTCCCGAAAATTCAAAACAGTAGTATGATTCAGCTAAATGCATCAACAAGGCAGACAGATGAAACCTCTCAGGGTACTGTCACTCAAGCTCTCATTAGCTCAACACTCGGCTCTCATCCCTCAAAACACACGCTCGATAGGTACCTGCGCTCATTGGGGGTGTACAGACTCCGGAGGGGCTCCTACAGCCCAAGCGCTATAGTCCGCACGGACAACTCACGTGCTGCACGGACAACTCACATGTTGCACTGACAACTAACGTGCTATAATATCGTATCAAGATCCGCACGGACAACTCACGTGCTACATATCATATTAGAATACACACGAAAAACTCATGTGCTAAGGTATAACATCATGATTCGCACGGACAACTCACGTGCTACAGAATCTATGACTCACAAACAGGCACTCGGCCTCACTCAGTCATGAACCTCTCTAGTCTCACAGCCCTCACTAATAAAGGGAATCAGCCCAAATCAGAATGCTACAATGTATCAGCAGGGAATAACAGAGACTAAGGTAAAAATATGCAAGAACTGCTACGACTGAGTATAACAACAATGCGTAGGTACATAGCCTAAGCATGATTTCTAACATGAAAAGCAGTCAAATTTCTAGAAGACAAGGAACAGATGTATGCACAAATAGGCCATTCGACTATACAGTCTCCTGGGATGGACCAAGTCACAATCTCTCACAGTATACGCCCGCACGCCCGTCACCTAGCATGTGCGCCACCTCCAAACTATCACATCATACCAAACTTCGGGTTTGATAGCCTCAAGACAAGATTTAAACATGTTACTTACCTCAACAGCGTAGAAATCCTACCCCGGAATGCCCTTGCCTCTCGAATCGACCTCTAAATGTCCAAAATCTATCCAAAAACATTACAACACCATTAAAATAGTCTAAAGCGATCAATCTCACAAGAAAACTACTAAAGTAGAACCAAAAAGCCAAAATTGGCTCAACCCACCCCCCGGGTCCACATCCTTAAACCCGACGACAATCACAAAACCTGGAAGCCCATTCACTCACGAGTCTAACCATACCAAATTTATCAAAATCCGACCTCAATTACCCCTCCAAAACCCCAAAGTTCACTCTCCAATTCCCAAGCCCTAAACCCCCAAATTTCCAACTCAAATCCCTAATTAGGTGATGAATGAAGTCATAGATTCACGAAATTTAGACCAATCCGGGTTAGAATTACTTACCCCAACATTTTCCTTGAAATTCCTCAAAAAATTGTGTCACGACCCAAAATTCCCAACCTTAGGGACCGTGATGGCGCCTAACACCACACTTGCTAGGCAAGCCAATGTTAGAGTTCAATTAGCTATGTTCCTTTGATTATCCATTTAAACAAATTAAAATAAATTTAAAGTAAACTTAATCTAATGGTTTCCAAAGAATAACTCCAAATATAAAATAATAAACAAATAAATAAACCGAGCTACGAACTAATTATATAAATAACTCTAAGACTATCCCAGGGTCTGGTGTCACAATTCACGAACTATTAAAGAATACTACAAATAATGGCTGAAAGAAATAATATAACATTTTTGAGGAAATATAAAACAGTCTCTACGAACTAAGAGAAGACACTCGGGATCTGCGAACGCCGGCAGATATACCTCGTGTCTCCGAATAATGAATAGCGGCTACTAAAAATTTCTACTGTTGGCCGGTACCTGGATCTGCAAAAAAAGAGTGCAGAGTGTAGTATCAGTACAACCGACCCCATGTACTGAGTAAGTGCTGAGCCTAACCTCGACGAAGTAGTGACGAGGCTAACGCGGGGCAATTATAACTTAACATGCGACTATATATGTATATAATAAAGTAACAAAACAATCCTACGCAAACAAGAAAATATAACTGCAACAATGAATAAATAAAATAACCCAGTCGCCTATTCCAGGCCTCAGCTGTGACCAAAGATCCCACATAAATTTCCAAACTTTACTTTAAAACAATCGTATATGCATAATATGAGAAACAGTAGAGTAAAACGATAAGCTTCCAAATCTTTGTAATTAAAATCAGTAAAACATAAATATTCTCCCTCATCACTGTCTTGTTGCGACGTGCAACCCGATCCCACCTGTCCACCGTTATCACTATCATTTATTTTCCCTGTCCACCCTTATCACTATCATTTATTTCCCATGTCAACCCTTATCACTATCATTTATTTCCCCTGTCCACCCTCATCACTATCATTTATTTCCCCTGACCGCCCTTATCACTATCATATTGTCCACCCTTATCACTA